>JAQBSW010004180.1:0-72463 GCA_029291075.1 Eudiplozoon nipponicum
ACCGGGATAGAGCAGAATGGGTCAGAGGAGAGTTTCATTAGACGAGTCTTGGCGAGGTTTAGTTTGAGACCGATTCTGCTGAGCTGAGATTGTAACGAAGATAGAAGCTGAGTGATAAGAATTGAGGAAGGGTTGGGCGATTTTGGGTTACTGAATACTATTACCATGTTATCTACATATTTGAACAGCTTGAACAGATTGTCCTCAACCTGCACCTGTGCGAGTATTAGGTTAAAAAGTATAGCACCAAGTACTAAACCTTCGGGGCTTCAGATCGGTTAAGGGCTGACCTCGAGTGACTATTTTCGACTTTTACAATTGTGTGACGGTTTCGGAGATATTAACTGATAAAATTGAGGACGCTGCCGCAAATACTGCTGCTCAATAGGGAAGATTTAATTTCCGAAAACGATAATGAATCAAAAGCCTTAAATATATCTAGGAAGTGGAGACTGAATTCGTGACCCTTAGAAATAGAAGAGTAGCAATGATTAAGGGCACTGATTAGGTTGGTGGAAAAAGAGCGGCCATTTAAGAGGCCATGTTGATCATCAAGGAAGCAGACCTTATCTCGAGACTTCATGAAAGGATTGATTAATTTATATAAGATCCTGTCGAAGATTTTAGTGAAAGCAAGGGCGATAAATATTGAGTGGAGATCATTGAATGTGGAGATTGAAGATATGCTATTTTGTGGGATAGAAGAAATCGTCAAGTTAAGCCACTCCGGGCAGTTTCGAAATATCTGTTGATAACATCAGCAACCAGAGAGAAATGGCTCCTACCTAGAAGAGCAATCATGCTGACAGAGACACCATATTGAACGATGGTAGCTGGCAAAATATTGAATCAACACAGATTCTCAGCGTCATCGTTATCTAGCATCTCAGAAGTTGGAGTGGGAATAGAATAAAAATCTACGAAATAATTTAGATAGTTGTCGGCAAAGCTGGAGTTTTCCGAACGAGAGAAGTTTTTGTTAATGGATTTGGACTTCTATTATAGTTGGTTTTTGATGATTGCGAAGTTTTTATGAGAGATGAGAGCTGTTTGAATGCGTCTTTTAATACTGAGCGTTTGGTTGTTGATTAGTTATTTAATGAGTTCATCGATACCTCGGAGTGCCAGTGCGCGAGCAAGTGAAGAAACGTGCAATCCAGAATTACATGCAAGGTTGCGGGTGCTTTAAACAATGTGCTCAGATTGTTCGTCCTACGAATGTGTTTAATGTAAGAAGCAGAAGCAAAATGGGAGGCTAAGACGTTATAGACATCTTAAAACACGAATAGAGGTTGTCTGGGGAAATTAAACCTCACCACTTAACGGCATCATAGAGTTGTTTTAGCTCTTGCCAGTCAATAGATCGCCTGAATGATTAAGTGCTCTTTCTTGAGATAGAGTATAGAAGAGGAATAATAAAGGACACCTGACAATGGTCTAGATTAGGAAAGGTCTCCCAAGATTGAACATTGGTCACTTCTTTGTTGGAGAGGACTCAATCGAGTTGGTTGTTTCCTCAGTTAGAAAATTGCACAAATTGATTTAGTAGGTTTCCGCAAAAAAACCAAAGCATCGAATGATTTTCTGATGTTAGATTGTGCCAGTTAGTCAGAGGAAGGTTAAGGTCGACCACAACGATGAACTGATCAGAATATTGAGGAAAAAGACTGGAAATAAGTTGGGCCCCACGATTGTCGACGTTTATTGAGAGATTCGGGGACCTATAGACAACGCAAACAGATAAGCATTAATTTAGATTCACTAGCTGAAATGAAAAGAATTCAAATCCTAGTGAGGTAGATATAAACAAACGTTTGAGCATGAGAGAGGATCGGGCATAGTTAACTAGACCATTTCCTCGACCAACAGCTCTATCGCTACGAAGGAAAATGTAACCATGAATGAGGAAAAGGTCACCACAGTGGATGAATGGGGACAGCGAAGTTTCAACAAGAAAGCATATGTCTAGCTCGTTAGAGGATAGAAATGCTCGCAGTTGATTGATTTTGGGCGTAAGTGATCTGCAGTTAATGAGAATTGCTGAGAGTGCTCTGTAAGAGAGATGGTTAGACCGGGGAGGAGAATTGTGAAGGGTATTCCGCTGGCGGGCGGGGCGAGATCGAAGGCTAATGCGGGTGACTGACCGCTAGTTAACGAGGACGGAGTGGTCAGCGTCAATCTAGATAACTTTTGTCCCACTTTTGTCGGGTAGGTGAGGTAATTGAAGGATTGAAAGCAATAAGGAGGCGAGATATCTGGGCTTGAGGGGGCGCTCTGAAGCGGCATTGTGGGGTGGGTGGGAACAGATACTGATCAGGGGCTGAGACGCAACAGTCCTGGGTGGGGGCGATGAGGATTTCGGTAGAGGGGGTTGAAGTTGATGGGGCTAGGTCGATATCTCGTTTGGCCTTAGTTTTATTCGATTTCTGGGCCATAGCATCCGTCGCAAAAGTGACATGTCATGGGGATGTTCATCTGGCAGATGAACTTGGGGAAGAGGGTGCGTTATTTGGAGCCTTTGCGCGGCGTGGTCAGCCACGACGACGTAGTAAAGCTTGAAAGTGTGTGGGGGGACTTGTTGTGGAGTATGGGCTATAGGTGAATGGAAGCCCTTCAAATCGGGAGGATGTCAGCAGGAGTGGACTGGAGGAAGGGTCGTCGCCGAGGATTCCGCCGTAAAGTAAGCAGCTTATTTTGGATTGCTCCAGCCCGGAAAGGCCTGATTAGCTGCAAGAAGGGGAGTGATGTCCGGTTGTGGGGTCTGGGATTTCCGTAAAGTCCTCTGTAGTAGCGTGTAGACTCGCTTTAATTTGACTTTTCCGGATGATAAAAGAGGCGATTGCAGATCTGAGGCCAGATCGTACTTCAAGAGAAAGGAGCGAGGAAAACATAAAAAGAGGTTTCTCTGGCTGTGATTTCATAAGGCAACCTCCCTAGCTACACCATTCAAAAATGCATCTGCCTGATGTAATAGATGGAGCTGTACGGTGGAGATTGAAAGGTTGCCAGCCAGTGCTCCAAGTAATCCTGTGGCATCCGCCATTTGCTGCTGCAGGTCAGCAAGATTGGAGATAAGTTTCTGAGTACGGAACGGGGAGATGGGGGCTGGCGATGAAATCTGATTCATGGTGGAGTCAGACAGAAGAGCAGATATAGCGTAGATTACGATAAAAGAGAGGAAAATAATGGGTATTAATGAGAGAAAAAGAATGGGTATTAAAATGTCAATAAGAAACGGGAAAATTGGGTGAGCAAGGAATAAATCCTTGATAACTGAAGGCAAATTCCAAAAACAAATTGTGTAAGTAAATTCCATGTGAATCCTAGAGATGAACTCAGACAAGAAAACCCTAGAATCTAAAACTAAAAACAAAATGAAACCCGATATCCTTTATAATGAAAGAATTATTGGAAACCTCAAGCAGGCCCTCTCCGGTCGTTGCGTTCTACCTAATATAATACCTATTGTTGCTTTATTTAATAATAATACATTTTTATTTGGCAACAAAGGCCATCTTGCCCAGCAATCAGAAAGGTAAAGGCAAATTTCAAAAGTAGTTATATGTATAGTTGAGTGCAATAGTAACTAACAGAATATTCAACTATAGGATTATCAGTAATTGAGAAAAAGTGCTTTCAGCAACTTCGTGCTAGTTTGAAGGCTTTTTGATCACTACTATAAAAGAGCCTCTGAGATGCCAAGTCCAATTCAGTCTTAGTATGCGTATAGGGGTCTGATAAGATGGTTCTCTCTTCCACATCTATCAAGTTCATGCCAACAATATCTTGAGCTAAATTGTCAGAGTCATCGACTTTAAGATTTGCTTCCATGTTAAACGATCTGTTCCTGAACGTTCCCAATATACACAATATAAAACACAAATTAGTTGCAGGAATATATTATGAAGACCAAGATTTGTTAAACCAAAATTGAGAAATAAAATATCAAATACAGAAAAATCAAAACTCAAAACTAAATAATTTTTTCATAGTTTACATTAACTTCGTGGTTATTTGTTTGCTACAAATAACTAAATAATCACTGTTTATAGAAATTTCATTGCTAAGTACTATGTTCGCGTAATAACACAATTTGTAAAAATAAGCCTGAAAAAAGTACTAATTTTATGTTGGGGGAAATATCTTCCTCTACAGTAATTCTTCCTGAAGAGGGATAGATCTCAATTGACTATGATAAAATCAATTAGACAAAGGCTTGTAAAGTGCAGTGTGCAGTATTTGCTTCATTTAGTTGAACGTATCTATGAAAGTGTTAGAAGGCGATGAATAACCAGCTTCAGATATCGACCGTCAGATTTCTTCGTCGTAATTTTAAAGTTTTCGTTAGGTAACTGAAATAAAATAGGGATATTTAGTACAGCAACTTGTGAGAGAATAATATACAATTGTAAGCAGCATACAAAAATATTAAATATTGGCATACCCAGGTGTGAGGTTTAGACCCTTAAGCGAGTTGCGTAATTCGGAGGCTAGGCCAGAAGAAACAGTATGTTCCAAAACTTGTGGAAAGATAAGGAATCATGAAAAGAGTATTACGGGTAAAGAAAGAAACAGTTGCGCTTCCAATTGGATTTCTCATTTAATAATTTGGTAAAGAAGTTACGATGAATCGTCTTCTTAAACTCGTGCTAGGGTAGGAGTATAGTTTCTGTAGGTAGTGTGTTGAATACACTTTTAGCTTTGGAAAAGAGATAGAAATTGTTAAATATATTTGGAGCATGTTTGAATTGAATTGAAGAGTTGCTTTTGCGTTTAAAGTAGGGATTACGTAGATGGAAAAAATTGAAAGCGAAAGTAAAGTTATGATATTATGAACGAAAGAGATGACTCGTAATTGTTGGGTGATTCGTAAAGGAAGAAAATTTGCAAGGAGCAGGCGCATTCAATTCTTCTGACTATGAGGGAAGACACGCTCAAGAAATCGAGAAGCAATCTGTTCAATAGCATAAGAGGAAGCAAAAGTGAGAGAGAAATAAAATTCGCTAGCATAGGAAACGAGGGGTAGGACATAGGCTTTGTATAATATTAGTTGCTGGTAGAGCATAGTGTCTTAAAATAGATGAAATGAGCCCTTTAGATAGTTTGAAATTAATTTGACTACGATGTAGGGAGGAATCTAATGATTTGAAGAAATAGATGCCAGGGTGCTTGACTGAGTCAATCATTTCAATATTAAGGGAAAACATTGTGGTCATGAGTGAATGGAACGAGTTTAAGGTAGGTTTCGTCAGGCGAGTCTTATCTGGATTTAGTTTCAGACCGATTTCGTTAAATGATAGTGCAAAAAATATAGTAGCTGAGTGACCAAAGTTGAGGAAATGTTAGGCGAGGTTGGATTGCTGAATACTGTTACTATTTCATCTGTGTATTTTGAGAGCGAGCACTAGGTTGAATAGCATAGGGCCACGTACTGAACACTGGGGTTGATCTCTAGTGACTATTTCCGAATTTTACAGTTGTGTACCGGTTTCAAATGTATGAAGTGATAAGTTGAAGGACACTTACGCATATAAAATTGCTAAATAAGGCGGATTTAATTGCTGAGAACGATACTGAATTGAAAGCATTGGAAACTTTTAGAAAGTGAGAGTGTATTCAAGATCTTTAGAAATTGATGAAGAGCAGTATATAAGAACACTGATTAAGTTAGTGAAGAAAGTGCGCCAATTTAGGAAACCATGTTGATCATCAAGGTGGCAGAAACGTGACATAATGACAGAGTAGATAAAGTTATATATGATACTATCAAAGATTTTAGTTAAAACAGGAAAATTATTTATTGAGCGGAGATCTTTGAATATGGAGATCGACGATATGCCATATTTTGGGATGCGTGAGATCATCTAATTGAGCCACTCCAGGAGAAGATAGGTATTTTTGGGAAAAATGGTCATAAAATCAGCTATCAGAGTGCAGTTGTGCCAACCTTGAAGAGCAATCAAATCGACGGAGATACCATATTGATCCAATTGACGTTCAGATTTAATATGTTTTATTGCTTGAAAGACCATGACCGATAAACCCTTTAGCCAATACAGATTCTCAGTGTCACCGTTATGAAACATTTCAGAAGATGGAATGGAAATAGAATAAAAATTCTAATAATAATTTAGATTGTCGTCGTCAAAGCTAGATATGTTCGAACTAGAGAAGTATATGTTTGCGTTTTGGGACTTATGAAACAGTTGATTTTTTATGATAGCGAATGTTTTACAGGAGTTTGGAGCCATCCGAATATGTCTTTGAATTCCGAGTGCTTGCCTAATGATTAGTTGTATAATACGGTCATCAATATGTCAGAGTGCGAGAACGCTGACAACTGACGAGGTTTGTAATCTTGAGGTACGTGCAAGCTTGTCGCGCGCTTTAAATAAAATGCTCAACTTTTTATTAAATCACTATTATCTCACTTCGATAAGTGTACACATGCAGACAAATACACAAACCAATTTGACATACACTTACCTAGTAAAAAAACAAGTTATGCTTAAGAGATCTAACAACAAGTATAAATGAGGCAGTGTAGAGGCTCCTAACCTATTCGTGTCGGAGAACCCCATAGATGCCAGATCTTGATCAGTCTTTAATTTTATAATTGAATCTGACAAGCTAGTACTTTCATTCATATCTGCTAATTCCATACCTGCCATGTCTTGAGCTAACTTGCTAGTGTCCTCAAACTTAAGATGAGCTTCCATGTCGATCGTATTTAATTATTAATTTGATACTTAATGTTTGGCAATCGGAATGTGAAACTTTTCGCGTTACAAAACACCCGACCAAATAATCTGGAAAGAAATAGACGTGAAAAACAGAATTATTAGATTACCTGTTTCAGAACGTCCCCAATATATGCGGAAGTAAAATATATAAGACAGTGTTAGCAGGAATATATTGTGGAAATCGAGTAACCGTTAAATGGAGAAAATGAAATAAATGCAGCAGGCCGAGCAAGTTACAACCAGTCACGTACAGTATGCTCGAAAACTGAAATCGCGCACAATTCAAAGTATTTATACAGTCAAGTATTTAAACAAAGAAAATTCTGGAAAATAAATGAATAAATTCTTTTTAAATAAAATTCGTTTCAATCAGCCAAGGTGGTTTAAATTTATCAGTTAGTCACTTTAATTTTGGCGGAGGAAATATGTTCCTCCACATACACCACCTCCTCAAAAAGGACGGCTAGTAGAAAACGTAATCATCATTCTTCGACTGACGTTGTTGTCTTCCAGAACGAGTTGTGCATAATGGCGCCCCTGATGTCGGCATCGCGCCCTGTACAGTTGTCACTGGTTCTTCTGCTTCATCTGGTATTGCCAAACAGTTTTCATGTTGTGAATTGGTAGAATAAGATTTTGCTATATTAGACAACGCGTCTTCTCAGTTCTGCATTTCGTTATGTGTCTGTATGATGGGATTACACACATCAGATTCGCCCATGGAACATTGGTCCTTCAACGCATCTGATAATTCAGTCTTATCGTCTAGCCAGATTAACTGGAGAATGCAACGATCCAAAGTAACACAATCCTCAATGTCATTTATCTCTATGATGACATTATTGTCAGTCATCCTCTTGACCTTATATGATCCTTTGTAAAATGGTGTCAGGCAATTCTTCCTATTTTCATTAGTTACATACATATGCGAAGCCGATCTTAGATCAGAGGACACATAGCACTTGGTTTTTGCTTTTCTAGTCTTGGTCGGAGCCAAACGACACATCTTATCTCTAAGTGCTCCTACGAACCAATCTACATAACTAGAAGCCCAATCAAGACTACTTGGAGTTTCTATTAGAAGATCTCCAGGCAAAGTTAATCGTTCTCCATAAACCAATTCTGCTATTGAAGTACCTAATTGTGCGCATGGTGAGTAGTACTATAGGAAGATCGTATATCAGCTTGTTCCACTAGTACACCTTAACGCAGCTTTCAGTTCACGATGCAGCCTTTCTACCATCCCATTTGCTGGTGGGTTGTATGCGCTAGTATGCAATACAGTTGTTCCAATGATGTTGAGAGATCTTTCGAAAAGCTCGGACATAAATTGACTACCGCGATCACTAGTGACCTTTTCCGGAACACCATAACACGATATCCAATTATGTAGAAACGCGAACAAGACTTCTTACGCTGTTATATATTTTAAAATCGCCACTTCGAAATGGCGACTAAATCGATCTACCATAGTTAGCAAATATTTGTGGCCATTAATCTCAGGCATTTCGACAATGTCTTTATGTACGTGTCTGAACCGTCCAATTGGTATCCCAATATTCTGTATCTTGGTTCTGGCATGTCTCCACACCTTACACGTTTGACACTTGGCACAGGCTCTTACCCATACCCGTATGTCTTTAGACATGTGCGGCCATACGTATCTTTCGTTGATTAATCGAATGGTGGCTTTAATGGATGGATGACCCATGTCGTGTAATACTGGGATAATCTAAGCCCGTAATTCCAATGGCACATATGGTCGTGGTTGACTTCTAGACGTTTCGCAAAACAACCACTTGCCACTTATGAGCTTACGAACATAACCTAGCCTTTTGGATAAAACTAACGTAAAGGGATCCGATCCTTGCGCTTCCTCGATTTGACTTACTAAATCATGCAGAAGGATTATCTAAAATCTTCAACGGACCTTGAAATATCAGCTCGACATCGGCTTCATTCGGTCTGCTAAGTGCATCGGCTACCACATTCTTCTTACCAGCAATATGAGACACAGTGAAATCGAATTCTGATAACTGGGTTATTTGGGAATTTATTCTACGAAAGTAATTAAACCTCGCTGTTTTACCAAGTATACTGATGAACTGCTTATGATCGGTCAATAACTTAAATTTATGACCGTCTAAGAAAGGCTCAAAGTGTAGCACTCTGGCATACACTGCTAGAAGCTCTTTACCAAACGTATCATAACGTTTCTCTCGATCATTAAGCTTACGGTTATAAAACCCAATCGGTCTTACCATATCCTGACCTCTATGCTGTAGCACTGCCCCTATTGCAACATCTGAGGCATCTGTGATTAGCTCGAAAGGTTTCTTCCAATCTACCGGTGCTAATGTGGTTATGTCACTTAGCATTTCCTTGGCCCTCTGGAATTTTTTCCGGTCTTCTGGTCTCAAGTATATAGACCAAGACTTCTTTATCGTGCTCTTTTCACGAGTAAGATGGCGTGTCAACGATCCTAGAATTCTGGCTAGACCTGGAATAAATCAACGATAATAGCTGATCATACCCAAGAACCTTCGCAGCTGGCGCACGGTTCGGGGCTACGTTATGTCCTAAACAGCTTGGATCTTATCTTCCAAAGGTTTAATTCCGTCTTTGGAAAGTATATGACCAAGGTATTTAACTGAAGAGCAATCGATATTACTCTTATTAGGTTTGACCACTAATCCATATTGTTCCAGCCTGGTCAAAACCGTTTCCAGATGCGTACGATGTTCATTTCGGGAGCGACTAAAAATAATTATGTCGTCTATATATACTCTCGCAAATGGAAAATTCTGAAGGATTTCTTCAGCCAAACGCTGAAATGTCTGACTGGCATTTTTCAAACCAAAAGGCATTTGAAGAAATTCATGCGATCCCCCTCCTGGAAATCTGACTGCGGTGAGTGGTATCGAACTTTCCTCCATTGGTATCTGATAGTACGCTTTCTGGAGATCTAAAGTTGAATAAACCTCATATCCCATTATATCTCGGAGTAAAGTACTCTGGTTAGGAAGAGGATAAGAATCACCCTTCGTCACTGAGTTTAATAGACGATAATTTCCACAAACCCTCCATTGACCAGGTTCAGGTTTGGGAACTACCACTATTGGGGAAGCAAAATTGGAATTTGACCTTCTACAAATCCCTTCTTCGCGCAATTGGTGAAATTCTGACAAAGCAACTTGTTGCTTGTTTTGTGCCAATGGTTGAGCCTTTGGTGAACAAGGCAACGGAGCCACCAATTCTATTTGGTGTTCTACTCCTGTCTTCAATCCTATCCTTTTGGCACTGAACGGCTGAAACACTGCTAGGTGCTTCTCAATGATATCGGTAAAGTCATGTGCGACTATTGGACGAGGCAAAAGAACTGTTCTAACTGCCGATGTGTTAGACTCAGTAGGTGTTGACATCCCTACGCCTTCTGCGATAGTCCTAGCTTTGGGGTCTAATGTCAGTTTGAAATGTGTCAAGAAATCCATGCCAATGATATGGTCCTAGACATCGGCTACTAGAAACTTCCATCTAAAGGAAGATTTCTGGTCTAACGTTACCGGCATTTCTTTTATCCCTTTCACTCCTATCGGTCTACCGTTAGCGGCCCATAGTTCATAATCAAATGTGGGGCAATCTGCTTCCACCACGTCTGACCTAACTATGCTTACCTCAGCACCCGTATCAATAAGAAATTCTAATCCAGATAATTCATCTTTAATAATGAACTTGTTGCTGGATAATCCGGCAATGTTTTCCAGATCTCCGCTTAGTAAGAATCGGACTCTCTTGCCTTCTGTATCGGTGCTAACTGGTCCTGTCGCATTTTTAACTTTTGCCTTAAGTATGCCTTTTAAAGGCATATCTGGGAGCCTTTGCAATGGAACCCCCCTTACGGCTCCTACGAACGGGGGTTTTATGCTTTTCCCGGTGATGGATTTCTCTCTACCGGTTTAGTGCTTCCTTTCCCTCTGGGTCCACCTAATCGCGGGTACATACAATTTTCACCTTGGCACTTCGCACTTCCTCCGTACTCGCAATGTGCCTTACACCATCCGCGTGGCCCTTCGAAGCGTTGACGCGAGTGACTCCCTCGACGTCTATTATACCTATCCTGACTCTGAAGTTGTGCAATGTCACTACGTAAACTAGCAACTTCTCTACATAAGAAACGCAAGGTTTCTTGTATAGTCAGGTTGTTTTCGGCATCTACCCTGACTGGCTGCATCGTGACAGAATCTGCTATTACAGCATGTACTTGTGGTTCCTGCTGCTTATACACGCTGTCTAACCCTCTGAGTTTTGTTGGCCAAGCAATGCTCATAGTTTCAAATACTTCCAATGTGGTTCTAAGCCTAATTGGTAGCTCAGCTGTGAAAATGGAGTTGACTACATCTCTAGATATATTCAACCTGGAAGCTTTTGTGCAAAGGCGTTCGTAAAATTCGGACGGCAGTTGACGCCCCATTTTTTCTAAGCGTAATAACTCGCACATTTGCGCTGATCTTCCAGGCTGATATCTCTGTTGAATTTCTGCCATTAATAACTTCTACAGTTCTGTCTCTGAAATTTTCCAAAGCATTTCGGAAATTTTCAGGCAATGCCATCCATGCTGCAACAAATTTCTCCATAGGGTTTACGATATTATAAGCGCTAAATATCATTTGGGCATCCCCGACCCAACTTGAATGTTTTTCAGATTTATATTGCGGTAGACTTAATATTCTTGGACTGGCGCGGTCGCCAAATTTTGTAGAGGCTCCTAACCTATTGGTGTCTGAGAACCCCATAGATGCCAGATCGTGTTCAGTCCTAACATGTACAATAGAATCTGATAAGCTTGTATTTTCATTCATATCTGCTAAATTCATACCTGCCATGTCTTGTGCTAACTTGCTAGTGTCCTCAAATTTAAGATGAGCTTCCATGTCGATCGAATTTAATTATTAAATTGACACTTAATGTTAGGCAATCGGAATGTGAAACCTTTCACGTTACAAAACACCCGAACAAATAATCTGGAAAGAAATAGACGCGAAAAAACAGAATTATTAAATTACCTGTTCCAGAACGTCCCCAAATACGTGCATAAATAAAAAATAGAAGACAGTGTTAGCAGGGGTATATTGTAGAAATCGAGTAAACGTTAAATGGAGAAAATGAAATAAATGCAGCAGGCCGAGGAAGTTACAACCGGTCAACAGACAGTATGCTCGAAAACTGAAAATGAGCGCACAATTCAGAGTCCTTATAAAGTCAAGTATTTAAACAAAGAAAGTTCTCGAAAATAAATGAATAAATTCTTTTTAAATAAAATTCCTTTCAATCAGCCAAGGTGGTTTAAATTTATCAGTTAATGTCACCTTAATTTTGGCGGATGAATTATCTTCCTCCACATGCACCACCTTCTCAAAAAAGACGGCTAGTAGTAGACGTAATCATGATTCTTTGGCTAACGTTGCACTCTTCCAGAACGAGTTGTGCATAATGGCGCCCCTGAAGTCGGCATCGCGCCCTGTACAGTTGTCACTGGTTCTTCCGTATCATCTGGTATTGCCAAACAGTTTTCATGTTGTGAATTGGTAGAATAAGATTTTGCTATATTAGACAACGCGTCTTCTCAGTTCTGCATTTCGTTATGTGTCTGTATGATGGGATTACACACATCAGATTCGCCCATGGAACATTGGTCCTTCAACGCATCTGATAATTCAGTCTTATCGTCTAGCCAGATTAACTGGAGAATGCAACGATCCAAAGTAACACAATCCTCAATGTCATTTATCTCTATGATGACATTATTGTCAGTCATCCTCTTGACCTTATATGATCCTTTGTAAAATGGTGTCAGGCAATTCTTCCTATTTTCATTAGTTACATACATATGCGAAGCCGATATTAGATCAGAGGACATATAGCACTTGGTTTTTGCTTTTCTAGTCTTGGTCGGAGCCAAACGACACATCTTATCTCTAAGTGCTCCTACGAACAAATCTACATAACTAGAAGCCCAATCAAGACTACTTGGAGTTTCTATTACAAGATCTCCAGGCAACCTAAATTGTTCTCCATAAACCAATTCTGCTATTGAAGTACCTAATTGTGCTCTATATCTGTTGCGCATGGCGAGTAGTACTATAGGAAGATCGTGTATCCAACTTGTTCCACTAGTACACCTTAACACAGCTTTCAGTTCACGATGCAGTCTTTCTACCATCCCATTCGCTCGTGGGTTGTACGCACTAGTATGCAATACAGTGGTTCCCATGATGTTGAGAGATCTTTAGAAAAGCTCGGACATAAATTGACTACCGCGATCACAAGTGACCTTTTCCGGAACACCATAACGCGATATCCAATTATGTAGAAACGCGAACAAGTCTTATTGCGCTGTCATGTCTTTTAAAATCGCCACTTCGAATTGACGACTAAATCGATCTACCATAGTTAGCAAATAGTTGTGGCCATTAACCTCGGGCACTTCGACAATGTCTATAGTTTGTATCTGAACCGTCCAATTGGTATCCCAATATTCTTTATCTCGGTTCTGGTATGTCTCCACACCTTACACGTTTCACACATGGCACAGGCTCTTACCCAGACCCGTATGTCTTTAGACATGTGCGGCCATACGTATCTGTCGTTAATTAATCGAATAGTGGCTTTAATGGATGGATGTCCCATGTTGTGTGTAACACTTGGATAATTTTGGCCTGTAACTCCAACGGCACATATGGTCGTGGTTGACTTCTAGATGTTTCGCATAACAACCACTTGCCACTCATGAGCTTACAAACATAACCTGGTCTTTTGGACAAAACTAACGTAAAGGGATCCAATCCTTGTGCTTCCTCGATTTGACTAACTAAATCATGCATAGAATTATCTAAATTCTTCAACGGACCTTGAAATATCAGTTCGACATCGGCTTCATTCGGTCTGCTAAGTGCATCGCCTACCACATTCTCCTTACCAGCAATATGAGACACAGGGAAATCGAACTCTGATAACCGAGTTATTTGGAAATTTACTCTACGAGAGTAATTAAGCCTCGCTGTTTTACCAACTATACTAATCAACGGCTTATGATCGTTCAATAACTTAAATTTATGACCATCTAAGAAATGCTCAAAGTGTAGCACTGCGACATACACTGCTAGAAGCTCTTTACCAAATGTATCATAACGTTTTTCTCGATCATTAAGCTTACGGCTATAAAACCCAATCGGTCTTACTATTTCCTGATCTCTTTGCTGTAGAACTGCCCCTATTGCAACATCTGAGGCATCTGTGATTAGCTCGAGAGGTTTCTCCCAATCTACAGGTGCTAATGTGGTTATGTCACTTAGCATTACTTTGGCCTTCTGGTATTTTTCTCGGTCTTCTGCATTCAAGTTTATCGTCCAAGACTTCCTAATCGTGCGCTTTTCACGAGTAAGATGGCGTGTCAACGATCCTAGAATTCTGGCTAGACCTGGATTGAATCGACGGTAATAGCTGAACATGCCCAAGAACCTTCGCAGCTGGCGCACGGTTCGGGGCTCCATAACGTCCTTAATAGCTTGGATCTTAACTTCCAAAGGTTTAATTCCGACTTTAGAAAGTATATGACAAGGATATTTAACTGAAGAGCATCCGATGTTACTCTTATTATGTTTGATCACTAATCCATATTGTTCCAGCCTGGTCAAAACCGTTTCCAAATGCCTACAATGTTCATCTCGTGAGCAATTAAAAATTATAATGTCTTCTATGTACACTCTCGTAAATGGACAATTCTGAAGGATTTCTTCAGCCAAACGCTGGAATGTGTGACTGGAATTTTTCAAACCAATAGGCATTCGAAGAAATTCATGCGACCCCCTCCTGGAAATCTGACTGTGGTGACTGGTAACGAACTTTCCTCCATTGGTATCTGATAGTACGCTTTCTGGAGATCTAAAGTTGAATAAACCTCATATCGCATTATATCCCGGAGTAAAGTAATCTGGTTAGGGAGAGGATAAGAATCACCCTTCGTCACTGAGTTCAATAGAAGATAATTTCCACAAACCCTCCATTGACCCGGTTCAGGTTTGGGAACTACCACTATTGGGGAAGCAAAATTGGAATTTGACCGTCTACAAATCCCCTCTTTGCGCAATTGGTGAAATTCGGACAAAGCAACCTGTTGCTTGTGTTGCGCCAATGGTTGAGCCTTTGGTGAACAAGGCAACGGCGCCACCAATTCTATTTGTGTTATACTCCTGTCTTCAATCCTATCCTTTTGGCATTGAAAGTTTGAAGCACTGCTAGGTGCTTCTCAATGATATCGGCAAAGTCATATGCGACTGTTGGATGGGGTAAAAGAACTGATCTAACTGCCGATGTGTTACACTCAGTAGGTGTTGACAACCATACGCCTTCTACGATAGTCCTAGCTTTGGGGTCTAATGTCAGTTTGAAATGTGTCAAGAAATCCATGCCAATGATATGGTCCTTGACATCGGCTACTAGAAAATTCCATCTAAAGGAAGATTTCTGGCCTAACGTTACCGACATTTCTTACATACCTTTCACTCCTTTCGGACTACCGTTAGCGGCCCATAGTTGCTAATCAAATGTGGGGCAATCTGCTTCCACCACGTCTGACCTAGCTATGCTTACTTCAGCACCCGTATCGACGAGAAATTCTAATCCAGATAATTCATCTTTAATAATGAACCTGTTGCTGGATAATCCAGCAATGTTTTCCAGATCTCCGCTAAGTAAGAATCGGATTCTCTTGCCTTCTGTATCGGTGCTAACTGGTCCCGTCGTATTTTAAACCTTTGCATTAAGTATGCCTTTTAAAGGCATATCTGGGAGCCTTTGCAATGGAACACCCCCTACGGCTCCTACTAGTGGGGGTTCCATCGTTTTCCCGATGATGGATTTCTCCCTACCGGTTCAGCGCTTCCTTTCCATCTGGGTCCACCTAACCGCAGGTATATACAATTCTGACCTTGGCACTTTGCCCTTCGTCCGTATTCGCAATGTGCCTTACACCATCCGCGTGGCCTTTCGGAGCGTTGACGCGAGTGACTCCGTGGACGTCTAGTATATCTGTCCTGACTCTGAGGTTGCGAATTGTCTCGACGTATAATAGCAACTTCTCTACATAAGTAACGCAAGGTTTCTTGTATAGTCAGGTTGGTTTCAGCATCTGCCCTGACTGGCTGCACCATGACAGAATCTGCTGTTACAGCATGTACTTGTGGTTCCTGCTGTTTATACATTCCATATGGCCCTCTGACTTTTGTTGGCCAATCAATATTCATTGTGTCAAATACTTCCAATGTGGTTCTAAGCATAGATGGTAGCTCAGCTGTAAAAATAGAATTTACCACATCTCTGGATATATTCAACCTGGAAGCTTTCGTGCAAAGGCGTTCGTAAAACTCTGATGGTATTTGACGCCCCATCTTTTCTAAGCGTAATAATTCGCACATTTGTGCCGATCTTCCAGGCTGATATCTCTGTTGGATTTCAGCCATTAATAACTCAAATGCATTGTACGGTTTTTCTTCCACAATTCTGTCTCTGAAATTTTCCAAGACGTGCCGGAAATTTTCAGGCAATGCCATCCATGCTGCAACAAATTTCTCCATAAGGTTTACGATATTATAAGCGCTAAATATAATTTAGGCATCCTTGACCCAACTTGAATGTTTTCAGATTTATATTTCGGTAGACTTAATATTCTTGGACTGGCGCGGTCGCCAAATTTTGTAGAGGCTCCTAACCTATTGGTGTCTGAGAACCCCATAGATGCCAGATCGTGTTCAGTCCTAACGTGTGCAATAGAATCTGATAAGCTTGTATTTTTATTCATATCTGCTAAATTCATACCTGCCATGTCTTGTGCTAACTTGCTAGTGTCCTCAAATTTAAGATGAGCTTCCATGTCGATCGAATTTAATTATTAAATTGACACTTAATGTTAGGCAATCGGAATGTGAAACCTTTCACGTTACAAAACACCCGAACAAATAATCTGGAAAGAAATAGACGCGAAAAAACAGAATTATTAAATTACCTGTTCCAGAACGTCCCCAAATACGTGCATAAATAAAAAAATAGAAGACAGTGTTAGCAGGGGTATATTGTAGAAATCGAGTAAACGTTAAATGGAGAAAATGAAATAAATGCAGCAGGCCGAGGAAGTTACAACCGGTCAACAGACAGTATGCTCGAAAACTGAAAATGGCGCACAATTCAAAGTCTTTATACAGTCAAGTATTTAAACAAAGAAAGTTCTGGAAAATAAATGAATAAATTCTTTTTAAATAAAATTCGTTTCAATCAGCCAAGGTGGTTTAAATTTATCAGTTAATGTCACTTTAATTTTGGCGGAGGAATTATCTTCCTCCACATACACCACCTTCTCAAAAAAAGACGGCTAGTAGTAGACGTAATCATCATTCTTTGGCTGATATTGTACTCTTCCAGAACGAGTTGTGCATAATGGCGCCCCTGAAGTCGGCATCGCGCCCTGTACAGTTGTCATTGGTTCTTCCGTTTCATCGGGTATTGCCAAACAGTTTTCATGTTGTGAATTGGTAGAATAAGATTTTGTTATATTAGACAACGAGTCTTCTGAGTTCTGTATTTCGTTATGTGCCTGTATGATGAGATTGCATACATCAGATTCGCCCATAGAACGATGGTCATTCAACGCATCTGTTAATTCGGTTCTATCGTCTATCCAGATAAACTGGAGAATGCAACGATCCAACGTAACACAATCCTCAATGCCATTTATCTCTATGATGACATTCTTGTCAGTCATCCTCTTGACCTTATATGGTCCTTTGTAAAATGGTGTCAGGCAATTCTTCCTATTTTCATTAGTTACATACACATGCGAAGCCGATCTTAGATCAGAGGACACATAGCACTTGGTTTAAGCTTTTCTAGTCTTGGTCTGAGCCAAACGACACATCCTATCTCTAAGTGCTCCTATGAACCAATCTACATAACTAGAAGCCCAATCTAGACTACTTGGTGTTTCTATTAGAAGATCTCCAGGCAACCTTAATGGTTCTTCATAAACCAGTTCCGCTATTGAAATACCTAATTGTGCCCTATATCTGTTGCGTATGGCGATTAGTACTATAGGAAGATCGTGTATCCAGCTTGTTCCACTAGTACACCGTAACGCAGCTTTCAGTTCACGATGCAGCCTTTCTATCATCCCGTTTGCTCGTGGATTGTACGCGCTAGTATGCAATACAGTTGTTTCCATGATGTTGAGAGATATTTCTAAAAGCTCGGACATAAATTGACTACCGCGATCACTAGTGACCTTTTTCGGAACACCATAACGCGTTCTCCAATTATTTAGAAATGCGAACAAGACTTCTTGCGCTGTCATGTCTTTTAAAATCGCCAATTCGGATTGACGACTAAATCGATCTACCATAGTTAAAAAATATGTGTGGCCATTAACCTCGGGCATTTCGACAATGTCTATATGTACGTGTCTGAACCGTCCAATTGGTATCCTAATATTCCTTATCTCGGTTCTGGTATGTCTCCACACCTTACACGTTTGACACTTGGCATAGGCTCTTACCCATACCCGTATGCCTTTGGTCATGTGCGGCCATACGTATCTGTCGTTAATTAATCGAATGGTGGCTTTAATGGATGGATGTCCCATGTCATGTAACACTTGGATAGTTTTAGCCCGTAACTCCACGGGCACATATGGTCGTGGTTGACTTCTAGACGTTTCCCATAACAACCACTTTCCACTCCTGAGCTTACGAACATATCCTGGTCTTTTGGACAAAACTAACGTAAAGGGATCAAATCCTTGCGCTTCCTCGATTTGAATAACTAAATCATGCATAGAATTATCTAAATTCTTCAACTGACCTTGAAATATCAGCTCAACATCGGCTTCATTCAGTCCGCTAAGTCCATCGGCTACCACATTCTCCTTACCAGCAATATGAGACACAGTGAAATCGAACTCTGCTAACTGGGTTATTTGGGAATTTACTCTACGAGAGTAATTAAGCCTAGCTGTTTTACCAAGTATACTGATCAATGGCTTATGATCGGTCAATAACTTAAACTTATGACCATCTAAGTAATGCTCAAAGTGTAGCACTGCGGCATACACTGCTAGAAGCTCTTTACCAAACGTATCATAACGTTTCTCTCGATCATTAAGCTTACGGCTATAAAACCCAATCGGTCTTACTATGTCCTGATCTCTTTGCTGTAGCACTGCCCCTAATGCAACATCTGAGGCATCTGTGATTAGTTCGAAAGGTTTCTCCCAATCTACAGGTGCTAATGTGGTTACGTCACTTAACATTTCCTTGGCCTTTTGGAAATTTTCTCGGTCTTCTTGACTCAAGTTTATAGGCCAAGACTTCTTGATCGTGCTCTTTTCACGAGTGAGATGGCTTGTTAACGATCCAAGAATTCCGGCTAGACCTGGAATGAATCGACGATAATAGCTGATCATACCCAAGAACCTTCGCAACTGGCGTACGGTTCGGGGTTCCGTTACGTCCTTAATAGCTTGGATCTTATCTTCCAAAGGTTTAATTCCGTCTTTGGAAAGTATATGACCAAGATATTTAACTGAAGAGCATCCGATGTTACTCTTATTAGGTTTGACCACTAATCCATATTGTTCCAGCCTGGTCAAAACCGTTTCCAAATGCCTACGATGTTCATCTCGTGAGCGACTAAAAATTATTATGTCGTCTATGTACACCCTCGCAAATGGACAATTCTGAAGGATTTCTTCAGCCAAACGCTGGAATGTCTGACTGGCGTTTTTCAAACCAAAAGGCATTCGAAGAAATTCATGCGATCCCCCTCCTGGAAATCTGACTGCGGTGAGTGGAATCGAACTTTCCTCCATTGGTATCTGATAGTACGCTTTCTGGAGATCTAAAGTTGAATAAACCTCATATCCCATTATATCCCGGAGTATGGTACTCTGGTTAGGGAGAAGATAAGAATCACCCTTCGTCACTGAGTTTAATAGATGATAATTTCCACAAACCCTCCATTGACCCGGTTCAGGTTTGGGAACTACCACTATTGGGGAAGCAAAATTGGAATTTGACCTTATACAAATCCCCTCTATGCGCAATTTGTGAAATTCGAACAAAGCAACTTGTTGCTAGTGTTGTGCCAACGGTTGAGCCTTTGGTGAACAAGGCAATGGAGCCACCAATTATATTTGGTGTTCTACTCCTGTCTTCAATCCTATCCTTTTGGCACTGAAAGGCTGAAACACTGCTAGGTGCTTCTCAATGATATCGGCAAAGTCATGTGCGACCGTTGGACGGAGTAAATGAACTGTTCTAACTGCCGATGTGTTAGAATCAGTATGTGTTGACATCCCTACGCCTTCTGCGATAGTCCTAACTTTGGGGTCTAATGTCAGTTTGAAATGTGTCAAGAAATCCATCCCAATGATGTGATCCTTGACATCGGCTACGAGAAAATTCTATGTAAAGGAAGATTTCTGGCCTAACGTCACCAATATTTCTTTCATCCCTTTGACTCCTATCGGACTGCCGTCAGCGGCCCATAGTTGATAATCAAATGTGGGACAATCTGCTTCCACCACGTCTGACCTAACTATGCTTACTTTAGCGCCCGTATCGATTAGAAATTCCAGTCCAGATAATTCATCTTTAATAATGAATTTGTTGCTGGATAATCCGGCAATGTTTTCCAGATCTCCGTTTATTAAGAATCTGACTCTATTGTCCTCTGTATCGATGCTACGTGGTCTTGTCGCATTTTTAACCTTTGCCTTAAGTATGCCTTTTAAAGGCATATCTGGGAGCCTTTGTAATGGTATCCCCCCTACGGCTACTACTAGCGGGAGTTTCATCTTTTTCCCGGTGATGGATTTCTCTCTACCGGTTTAGCGCTTCCTTTCCATCTGGGTCCACCTAACCGCGGGTATACACAATCCTCACTTTAGCACTTTGTACTTTGTCCGTATTCGCAATGTGCCTTACACCATCCGCGTGGCTCTTCGACGCGTTGACGCGAGTGGCTCCCTCGACGTCTAGTATATCTATCCTGGCTCTGAAGTTGTGAAATGTCTTGACGTATACTAGCCACTTCTCTACATAAGTAACGCAAGGTTTCTTGTATAGTCAGGTTGGCTTCGGCATCTGCCCTGACTGGTTGCACCATGACAGAATCTGCTGTTACTGCATGTACATGTTCCTGCTGTTTATACACTCCGTCTAGCCCTCTGAGTTTTGTTGGCCAATCAATGTTCATAGTTTCAAATACTTCCAATGTGGTTCTAAACCTAGATGGTAGCTCAGCTGTAAAAATAGAATTTACCACATCTCTGGACATATTTAACCTGGAAGCTTTCGTGCAAAGGCGTTCGTAAAACTCTGATAGTAGTTGACGCCCCATCTTTTCTAAGCGTAATAATTCGCACATTTGTGACGATTTTCCGGGCTGATATCTCTTTTGGATTTCAGCCATTAATAACTCAAATGCATTGTACGGTTTTTCTTCCACAGTTCTGTCTCTGAAATTTTCCAAGGTGGTTCGGAAATTCTCAGGCAATGCCATCCACGCTTCAACAAATTTCTCCATATGGTTTACGATATTATAAACACTAAATATCATTTGGGCATCCCCGACTCAACTTGAATGTTTTTTCAGATTTATATTGCGGTAGACTTAATATTCTTGGACTGGCGCGGTCGCCAAATTTTGTAGAGGCTCCTAACCTATTGGTGTCTGAGAACCCCATAGATGCCAGATCGTGTTCAGTCCTAATATGTACAATAGAATCTGATAAGCTTGTATTTTTATTCATATCTGCTAAATTCATACCTGCCATGTCTTGCGCTAGCTTGCTAGTGTCCTCAAATTTAAGATGAGCTTCCATGTCGATCGAATTTAATTATTAAATTGACACTTAATGTTAGGCAATTGGAATGTGAAACCTTTCACGTTACAAAACACCCGAACAAATAATCTGGCAAGAAATAGACGCGAAAAAACAGAATTATTAAATTACCTGTTCCAGAACGTCACCAAATACGTGCATAAATAAAAAAATAGAAGACAGTGTTAGCAGGTGTATATTGTAGAAATCGAGTAAACTTTAAATGAAGAAAATGAAATAAATGCAGCAGGCCGAGGAAGTTACAACCGGTCAAGGACAACAATGCTTCAAAACTCCAAATGGCGTGCAATTCAATGTCTTTATACAATCAATTATTTAAACAAAGAAAGTTCTGGAAAATAAATGAATAAATTTTTTTAAATAAAATTCGTTTCAATCAGCCAAGGTGGTTTAAATTTATCAGTTAATGTCACTTTAATTTTGGCAGAGGAATTATCTTCCCCCACACCTGCCATATCTTGAGCTAATTTCCTGGTGTCCTCAAACTTAAGATTAGCTTCCATATCGATCGAACTTAATTATTAATTTGATACTTAATGTTAGGCAATCGGAATGTAAAACCTTTCACGTTACAAAACACACGAACAAATAATCTGGAAATAAATAGACGTGACAAATAGAATTGTTAAATTACCTGTTCCAGAAAGTCCCCAATATGTACGATGTAAAATATAAGACAGTGTTAGCAGGAATATATTGTGTAGATCGAGTAAACGTAAAATGGAGGAAATGAGATAAATGCAGCACGCCGAGTATTCAACAATGAGTACAAAGGAAAATTTCAAAAAATTACAATATCTTTTAAAACACAACATTGTTTTATAAAACCAGCGATAACATCAAATGTAAAAAAATAAAATTTTATTTATTTTTATATGAGTTAATTAATTTACAACAAATAAACTGACCTCCACATAAAACCCTCAAACTTCAAGAAGCCTTCATTATTTGGTTTCTTAATGACTCTTCCGGAACGAGTTTCAACATGTTGCTGGTACTTCGCTAGGCTTCACTTTCATATTGCGTCGATCCCTCTCCTCAGTTGTCTTGGTTTTAATCTTCACTCCTTTTTAACATTTATCTGGCTCTTCTCTTTACACATATTTTCGAGTCAGATCTCTCCTCAATTTCTTGATATTTTGATGGGTATCTTTCCTCAATCTCGTCGGTCCAGGTTAAATCTGGAATGCAGTGATCCAGTGTTACACACTCTTCTGAGCCATTTGCTTCTATAAATGCATTTATATCAGTCACACGATTGACTTTGAATGGCTCCTTATAGAATGGAGTCGGACAATTTTGTCTGTTCTCGTTGGTTATGTATACGTGAGATACCAGATTTAAATCTGAAAATACATAGCATTTAGTCCTTTTTAAATAATTGCATTTATAAAATAATTGATGATATAAGTAATAAAAGATTTATAATCGAAGCTATCTGAACTGAAAATAGGAAAGATTAAAGTGTAATTCGAGTGTAACATTATGCATGAATGAAAACGATGATTTCAAATTGTTTATTTGTAATGTTGACTAATATGATGATACAATGATGACATTTTCCTATATATATATATATATATATATATATATAATTTTTAAAAAAGGTATATTGCTGATCACAATTATCCGTGTCTTTTGTTCAATCACGAGGTAGTATTTTCATAATAAAAATTAAAATGACTAATAGGATTGTACATATTTTCTAGTCTTGTAAATAAAAATTTAAAAGGCATCTTAGATGGAGGCGTTTTCCTTAGCCTTTTTGGCAATTGATTCTAAATTTTTGAAAAAAAAGATTAATTTCACCGTTACATTTCCCACCAAAAGAGGAGAGACCGTCCAGATCTAGGTCCTACTTCATAAATCTTTCTTATTAGATTTATATAGGCTGCAGTCCACTGTTTCAATTGAAATAATTTTATACAGCAGCATATCCTCCGAAACCATAAAGTTTACAGTGATACAAACTGTAATCTGCTGGTGTATATGGTGCAGGACACATGGCTTATATGTTTCACAACTTTTCTTTGTACAGATTCTAACTTATTTGACAGACCCTTTTTCATTGGATTCAAAGTAGCGACGGCATATTCGATTATCGGCCTAATCCAAATAATATACATTTTTAATTTTATAACTTTTGATAAGGTATTTATATTTATTGGTGCCCATCTGTTCTTAACGCAGTTAACTATTCTTTCAATAATTCCCTCATCAGAAGCTGTATATTGAATATTTATGCCTAAACCCTCAATTTGTTGCTGAAATTTGATCTCAAAAACGTCATGAATCACAGCATAATGAAAATAAGCACAATTATATTCTATTCTATTACTGATTTTTAATGCTTTTGTCTTTTTACTGTTTATTCTCAACCCTAATTCTATTAAATACCAACTTAAGTCATACAAATCTAATGTTACGTTATTTTTAGAGAACACAATATTTTTTTTGTCTATTAGAAAGATGATGTTTAAATCATCAAAAATTGAAAAACTGTACCATTAAGGATCTTAGTTTGCAATTGTGCAAATATGATTTTAAATAAAATTGGACCCTAGCTTTATCCTTGTGAAACTCCACTTGTTAATTTTAGCGGTCTTGATTTCAAATTATTTACTTGAATACTTATTCCTATATTAAATACATAGTACCTGAGCACCAAAAAATATTCGGATCAATATTCAATGAATTAATCGTCTTCATAATAGCATCAAAATGTATCGAATCAAAGGTTTCGGAGATATCTGTAGACAGTTAATTGGTCAAAATTTTTATAATAGAGTGTAATTACATACTTCCACATAGAAAGCATATTAGTAATTGTCGATCGATATTTCGTAAAACCATGTTGGATTGTATCAAAATTAACCGGCAACGTAAACTCTAAATGATCTAGTATCAGTCGTTCAATTATCGCAATAAATGAAAGGATAATAGAAATTAATCTATAATCATTGGCACACGTTGGTTTACTTACCTTGGGCAACGGTTTAGCGACGATCGTTAGAATATTGATTGGTATTTTTTCATCCGTCAAAATTCTGTTTATACAAATCCAGTGCGCATTCATTAAAGTTAAAGTTAATTGAAGTAGGTTATCAATCGATATAATAATGTGATCTATTTTTGTTTTTTAGATTTTACTCTAAATATTAATTTTAGCAATGCATCACTGTCAATAACAATTACTGATCCTGATTATCCGCAAGGGCAGTTCGATCTATAATATTGATTTAATTCTGTGGGTTACATCATATTACTGAATATTTCCTCCAATTCACAGAGAAATTCATACAAAGTTTTATCCACCGGTAATATGAGTTATAATTTCTTCTAATATTTATTGTAATCATTTAGGAGTTTGTATCCTAGTCTAAGATTGATCTTTAGTTTTCACAATATTATTCTTTCTGATCTTTGAGGGATCATCAGCAGGGATGAATTAATTTCATTATCAGTCAAATCTAACCTCATTTTCTAATATTATTGATAGGAATTCATTTCAGTATATTATCTCGTTTAATTCTTAGTTTACATAATTTTCTATCGATTCATTTCAGTATGATATACGTAAACGTAGATGTATGAAATAGAGTAGATAATAATAACGTTGAAACAGAAGTAACGAATTCGTTAGTATTCATAAATTAGAAACATTCATAATAATAAAAATACACTTAATTCTCTGAAAAGCTTCCAAGTAATTCTGGAACATTGCACGTGTGTGTTCTCAAAAGTAATTTTCTGTCTTTTCCTACCCAAGTTGTTCCATCGTAAAATAATTTGTTTTAGGTCCAATTCTTTAAAGTACTTTACGACATCAAAACTGTGCCAGCTAACTGAATTAATTTCTAAATATACATGATCTAAGCATTCCAAAACTCTAGTTGATTCGTTTATAATTGGCTTTAGATCATGATTAAAGAAAAATTGTTTACTTAACAGTCAGGCATTTTATTAAAACCACCTAACACGACGTTATAACCATAAAAGTCTAAATAGAGTGAACAGAATTGGTAACAATTGCCTTATCATTTAAACTGGCATACGAGGGTCTGTAGGCCGCTGTCAAAATCAAACTATCAATATGTATTGATATATAATCAATGACAATACTTCGTTCACTAGTATGAAATATTTTCGCATTTAACAAAGATTAACTATAACCAAGTACTCCTCCACCTCTTTTATCCAACGACCTGTCTTTTCTAAATAAGTAATAATAAGGCATTTCAAATTCATGATTTACAATGTCCTTACTGAGCCAAATTTCAGAATATATTACGAAATCAAAATCGTTACTTGTTACAAAACTATACAGAAGAGTTTTTGTTCGCAATGCTTTTAAAATTGGTGTAAAATAACGTATATGCAATGTATGGCTTATTTAAATATGTAAGATATATATATATAGTATATATAGAGAGCATATATATATATATATATATATATATATATATAGTTTTCATCTAATGATTTAATCCCTTTTGTGGGTTTCTTTATAGTTCTTTTGTTAGGTTTTTAACTACACTTCTCGTCTATCTACGGTCTACAATATCCAATAGCGATACTTCGTTTTTTGCAATTTTCGAGTCAACTGGCGGACTTCTTGTAGTAGTAGTAGTAGTAGTAGTAAAGTTGTCGGGTAGAATATATTCATTGTAATCCGCAGGCACTTGTTTTTATAGGACAATGAATAATTTGGTGTATATAGAATAGAATAAAATAGAATATCTTTATTTGGATTCAAACCACACATGTTCCATCAAATAATGATATTGGAAAATGTACAATATAAAAAAAGTTATCACATCACATAAAAATGTGCAATTAGTCTCATGTAGATAAGTAAATCTCACTAGTTGTACTGTACAATATATCAATATCAGAAAGTTCGGCTGTAAGGAATAATAGATTCATCATCAAAATAGGAAAAATTAAGGTATAATTCGAGTGTAACATTATGCAAAAAAATGAGAACCATGACTAGCAATTGATTGTATGTATTGTTGACTAACATGATGATATAATGCATAACATTTCAATTTTAATAATACAAAACTTGGAAATAAAAATCTCAAGAAATTCTGTTTCCGATAACAATTATCCTTGTCTTTTATTCAACCATGAGAAAGTATTATCATAATCAAAATAAAAAATATCAGCAGGATTGTAGACTTTTTCTAGTTCAGTAGATAAAAATTTAAAAGACATCTTAGATGGAGGCATTTCTCTAAGCCCCTTTGGCAATTGGTTATAAATTTTGTAGATTTTCGAAAAAAGAATAACTTGCTCGCAACATTCCCCACCAAAGGAGGAGATATTGCCAAATGTCCAGATCTAGTTCCAACTTCATGACTCTTTCTTATCGGATTCATATAGGCACCAGTCCACTGGTTCAAATGGAAAACTTTTATGCAATAGCACATCCTCCGAAACCACAAAGATTGCAATGATACAAACTGTAATCTAGAGGCGTATATAGTGCAGGAGATAGGACTAGATTTGTTTCACAACTTTTCTTTGTACAGCTTCTATCTTATTGGACAAACCCTTTTTTAATGGATTCCAAGTAGCGACAGCATATTCTAGTATCGGTCTAATCCATATTATATACATTTTAAGTTTTATGTCATTCGATAAGATATTTCGATTTATTAGTGCCCATCTTTTCTTGGCACTGCCTACTATACTTTCAATATGTCTCTCAGCAGAAGCTGTACATTGAATAGTTATGCCTAAATCCTTTATTTCTTGCATAAGTTTAATCTCAAACACATCATTAATCACAGCATCATGAAAATAAACATAATGAAAGTTTGTTCTGTTATCTATTTTTAAAGCTCTCGTCTTTTTATTGTTTATTCTCAGCCCTAGTGTAATCAAATATCTACTCAAATCATACAAATCTAATGTCACATTATTTTTGGAGAATTCGACATTTTTTGGATCAATTGGGAAGATTATTTTTAAATCATCAGCGAATTTGCAAACTCGACCGTTAAGGATCTTAGTTTCCAAATGTGCAAATACGATTTTAAATAAAATTGGCCCCAAACTTGATCCCTGTGGAATTCCACTTGTTACTCTTTTCGATTTTGATATCAAATCGTTTACTTGAATACTCATTCTTCGATTATATAAATAATATTTAAGTAATTTAAAAATATTCTGACAATATTCAATAAACTAATCGCATTCAAAATAGCATCAAAAGATATAGAGTCAAAAGCTTTTGAGATATCTATAAATACATTTAATGCATCTAACTTATTCTCATCTAATGTAATTACATGTTTCCACATAGAAAGCATATTAGTAGTTGTCGATCTATCTTTCGTAAAGCCATGTTGACATAAATCAAAATCAGCCGGCAACATACGTTCTAAATGATCTAGTATTAATCGTTCTATTATCTTCAAAAACGAATGGATAATAGAGATTAATCTATAATCACTGGCGCACGTTGGCTTACTTACATTTGGCATCGGTTTAGCCACTATCGTTAGTATATCGATTGGTAATTTCCCATTCTTCAAAATTCTATTTATAAAATTGCAGAGCACATTCGTAAAAGTTAAGGGTAATTGAAGCAGGTTATCAATCGAAATACCAAGGTGATCTTTTTGTTTTTTTGATTTGATTTTTGACATGAATTTTATCAATTCATCACTGTCTATGACAAGTCCTGGTTCCTGGTCTCCCAAAGGATCAGGTAGTTCCATGAAATTTCTTTCATTCTGTGGATAACATATCAAATTGCCAAATACTTCATCCAATTCACAAAGAAATTCATACCCAATTTATCCACGGGTAATATAAGCTTTAACTTTAATTTAGTACGTTGTTCGCAAATATCCAAAGCAATGGATAATTTTATGATGTTAAAATGTACCAGTCAGCCAATGAAGATTGTCCCAAACAACGATGTATTGATCGGAACTTTGAAAAATAAGCGTGGACATAAGTTGGACCACGCAAGTGTCGTGATCTATTGAGAGATTTGTAGGCCTGTAGGTAACGCAAACAGATAAGCTTTGATCTAGAATTATTAGCTAAAATGAAAAGTATTTCAGTCTCAATGAGTTAGATGTAGTGAAAGGTTTAGGCATGAGAGAGGATAAGAGAAAAGCAGTCAGACCACCCTTTCGGCCAACAACTCTGTCGCATCGAAAATAAGTTTAAGCATTGATGAGGAAAAGATAATCGAAGCTTATGGTATGAAACAGCCATGTTTCAACAAGATATCACATATTGAGCTCGTTTGAGGCTAGAAATCATCGCAGTTGTTTGAATTTGGTTGCGAGTGATCTGCGTTTGATATGAATCGCTGAGAGTGACCCAGAGGAAAGAAAGTGAACCGGGGATAAAAAGTTTGCGGGAGGTTTTCGGTGGCGACCGAAGTGTACCTGAAGGCTGGTCAGGGTGATTGAACGCTTGCTGGTGAGAATAGAGCGGTCATCATCAATTTGGACTTTCTTAGTCCCGCTCTCGTCAGGCGGCTGTGGAATTTGAAGGTTCTCCAAGCAGAAAAATGACGCTTTACAGGGCTCGATATGCTGTGCTGATATAGCGTTGCAGTGTTTGGAGTAGACTAGATCTTAACAGATGCAGTGTCCTCATTGCCCTGGGTGCCATTGGTAAGGATGAGAGAGGAGGATATTGCAGGGAATAAATCGGTAGCACGCGGAGCCGTTGGGCTATTACGTTTGGACGGTTTCTGGACCGCGGCACAGGTCGTGATATTGGCTGGACGTAAGGGTTTCGGTCGGATGCTGGAAATTGAAAGAAGTTGCCCGCTAGTGGGAGTCCCTTAAGCGGTGGATACTAACGCGATTACGCGCTATAGCTTCGTGTTTTGGTATGGATATTGAGGACTCGCCGTATGAGCTAGTTATTTGAGGTCGATGATCATCATGATAGAGCTGGATGAAGGTGCGTCACCAAGAATGCCTCCGATTGACAATCAGCGTAACTTAGGATTACTTAATCCAAGATAATCAGCACTAATTTCGGTAGGGGTTACAATGAATGGCGGGGAGCTTTGTGTTTGTTCATCTGTTCGCCATAAAAAAGTGTAATCACGCTTTATTATGACTTTACATGTCGATATTATAGTGGATCTAGATTTTAGCAGTTCAAGCTCGTCGTTGGACAGTCTTTTGTGATAAGAAACGCATAAACACGACGCTTGCCAGTAGAAATATCTTGAAGGTGATGAAAACCTTATCCCAATTGCTTTATCAAAGTTAAGGCCAGATAATCTTTTGAAAATGGAGAGTAGGAATCAACATAAAACGTTTGCATTTCCTGTGATTGCGCAGAGCAACGTCTTTTGTAACTCCATTAAGAAAATCATCGGCCTACAAGGTGGAAATAGAGCGGTTCTCAGATAAAACTAAATAAAAATCCATGACATCTGCCATTTGTGGCTGGAAACCTACAAAATTGAATAATGTTTTTTGAGTTATGAAACGGTAGGTACAAACTGATGGCAAATCTGGTTCATGATAAATTAATGTGGTAAAATTCAGATATATTTGAAAATTAGGCAAGAAACAAATATATATAAAATTCTATTGAAATAAAAAGTATATCTACATATATAAATTTAAATTCCAAGTGTAAAAAGTTTTACAGAGATGAGATCAGACGCGAAATCTAGAAAATCTAAAGATAAATATCCAAATTCGATCTTAGTACACAAATATAGAAATCCACGGGCAAGACCACTCGGGATGTTGCGTTTTGCCAAATAAACACAAATTAAATAATAAAGTTGAAAGTAGACTTATAATTAATATTATAACGGTTCAAATTAACTCTCCGACATATTGTCAAAATTAAATCCAACATTTAAAACGTTTAACATATGAGAACGCGCAAATAACCGTTGAACAATTAACTACGAATTCACATATTTATAAACGCGATGCAACTACCACGCAACACATAATGCCCCGCTCGCTATGAGAGATTTCTCTCTCTCTTTCATTGTTGCACTGACTATCTACGCCGACTTTCCAGCTGGCATTAACCACGCAGTGTCACTAGTTCGGTTAGTCTTCAGTCAGGCCAATCTTCTTGTTGTAGCTCATAAAGTCACACGTACTCAATCATCTATTTATCAGATTTCTACATGTGCCAACCATCTCGGTGTTGCAGCAGATCTTCAACAAAATTAGTCTAGGCTAACGAATAGCAACAAACACATCTTGCTTCGTCAATTCTTTATTTTCAAGTGCATCTACTCAAAGGATCACCAGCCAACGAACAGTTTAGACAAAGCTAGTTTCTAGAAGCACTTATGGACATTCCCACGCTGTTAACACACAATCTTTCACTGAATTTGCCGGTAAATATTTTCTAGGCCCTGCTAAAGGCCACCAACAGTAACTGCTCACTCTGTTTCCTTATTGGGATTCTTATTAACGTTACACGACACTTCCTTCAGCCGGGGTGTTGCAGATTTATAATAACACTTTACTTAGTTGGATTAAAATCACACATATTTGATCATATATGTAATAATTTCAGAAATAAATAAAATCCATCTCAATGATTTTTAAGTGAATCTTTTCATCGTGTGTGTAGGTTTTAAATATATTAATCAACAAATAATTAAGAGATCGAGAAAATTAATTTGTCATAGGATTCATGGACAAAGAATTTAATATTATGAAATCTACTATAGAAATTGGAAGGGGAGGTAACTCAATATGAGTCAAGAATTAAGGTAGAGGAAATATTCATAATTGGCCTCGTTGTGCAGAGTATGTAATTAGGTTAATCCCTGCAGGATACGACTATACAAATAAAAAAGATGTTCAAACTTGGAACGTGTTAGCACAAATTATCACGCACGAAAATAATCTAAATGCAGGTACAAGTAGTTGCTGAAATTATCGAAATACGATTAAGACAGGGCGTTACTGTTGATTCCACCTATATTGGTTGGGTCGTTTATGCGGATTCCATCAGAATTTATTATTAATGAATCATACAGTCGAGACCTAATTATACCTAATTCTACAGTCAAATTGTTCATTTGTGCAGTCAGTCCTTTAATCAACGTTTCTAATCCATCAGAAACCATTTGTAGTTTTCACACACATGCTTTATGTTTAATCAATTATACATAATATTTTGCTCGGATAAAGCGCATCAATTTAGTAAAACAAATTTACAAATACGTATTATTTCATGTCCACTTCTTCGTCTCGAAACCCGCTTCCATCATTGTACTGGAAGCTTTATCCTAATACAGGTGCTTCTGCGAGGACTTTCTGTTGAATTAATGCTAGCTCTATATAGGACTCTTTGTGCGTGCTTTGTCTCAAAGGTGGCTATTGCTACATCTTTCCCCCTCAGGAATCGGCATTGAAACCCTGATTAAGCAATCAAAGGAGACAGCTCGTGGTCCATCTGTTTTGTTAACGAAAACTGTATTGTGCTCTGAGTTCACACTTTCCACGCGATACGACACACAATTTACAGCCTGCGGTGCCATGGGCTTGACTATTGCGACCATGATATATTCGCCGAAACTTAGGCGAGTGCGTGTAGTTCTCCGTGCGCAGGCTTGTCGCTGTGTGGCGTGTACATATTTAGTTAAATGTTTTAGGCGCTCCTGAATATCGGCTATCGAGCAGCGCTCATGGGTTCCTGGCAAACCAATACAATCGTGACTGCAATGTCTCAATTATTCGCCGGGCGCCAGTATTTCCCAGCGTTTCATGCCAAAAGGTCATCAATAGTGTTCTTATAGATTCCGGCACAAACCATTGCATTGTTTGTCCATCGTTTTGCACCAATAGGCGGTTTTTCAGGATCAACATTTTATATTGGGCCCACATCACTGTGCCATTTTTTAACTGATTGTCTATTTCTTGAAATGTGGCATCATTTTCCTGTTCTTTAGAGACTTTGATAAGTGACGAAACACACACAGCCGAAATTCTACTGAGCGCATCGGTTGCAGCATTCTTGATACCGGCTCTATGATGAATCAATACATCGTATTCTTCCAGTTCTTTAATGGCTCGGTGTACTTGTGTCTTCTCAATACTTAGTGATCTCCAATCTAATAGAGTTTTGTGGTTGGTAAAGACGTCTATCTGTCCACCGATAACAGAAATAACAAAAATTTTCTTAGTGCCCATTGTATGGCAAGTAATTCTTTTTCTGTGACGGTATAGTTTTGTTTCGCCTTAGTGAGTGTGCGACTTATATATTCCGCAGGAAGTTAGTCGGTTTGTAACACTGCGCCTATGCCAATACCTGATGCGTCTGTAACAATTGACATATTACATACCGGGAAATTGAAAACAATTTCGTCCATTAGTTTGTGCTAAAATAAGATAAAAGCTTCTTGAGCCTCCTCCATCCAACGAAACGGTATCTTGGCACAAGTTAATTTAGACAGGTTTGTTGCGTAACCGCCATTCCTGCGAGGTATGGTCTATAGAAATTCACTATACCAATAAACCGGCGCAATTATTTTATAGTAGTAGGCACCGGGTAGCACATGATAGGCTGTAAATTAGAAGCTAATGGCATACATCCCTCCAATGAGACTGAGTGACCCAGGAACCGCCCTTCCCGACCTATCTGAACTTGTTCTGGATTAAAATGTAATCGCGATTCTACAGCTTTGGCCAACATCTTCTGCAGCCTAATACGTAATTCGTTTTCAGTAGTGGCCCATATAATAACATTGTCCACGTTAGCTGTTGTACAGGGTAAGTCAGACACAAAAAAGTCCATCATACTTTAGAAACTTTTCGGTGCGTTTTTAAGACCAAATGGTATCCGAGTGAAATGGAAATGTCCTTGGGGTAACTGCGCCGCTAACTTCAATCGGCCTTTGGACCGCATGCCTATTTGTAAAAATCAATATATAAGATCAAGCACGCCATTCATTTGCAACCCTCTAGCTGTAGGAACAGATCACGTAGAGCCGCCATGGAATACTGGTCAGGTTTAGTCAACGACATTAATTTCCGGAAATCAGCCGACGTCGGAGCGAACTATTCTTTGTTGCAATGTAAACAATTGGAGCTCGAAATCACTTGAATATGGTTAAAAAACGCCAGCATTTATCATTTCTTGGGTTGTTCAATTCGCTGCTGCTAATTTCTTTGGAGGAGCACCATATATTTTTGGTGTTTCGCAACCTTCATTTAGTTTAAGCCATAGTTCAGAGTAGTCGACCGTCGGTCCTTGAAATTCGCTACAATTAGTAAGTTGGAATATAATATTGTATTGGGGTTTAAGGTTTTCTTCACCACCCGAGCAGACAACTGGTCAATTGTACGCCAAGTAATTCCTTTTTCTGTGAAGGTATAGTTTGTTCCGCCTTAGTGGGTGTACGACATATATTGCGCAGGACACCCGTCAGTTTGTAAAACTGCTCCTCCCCCAATATCTGACGCGTCTTTAACAATTGACATATTACTTAGTGGGAGTGTCAAAATAGTTGTGTCTATTAATTTCTGCTTGCATAGGCTAAACGCTTCTTGATCCCCCTCAGTCCAACGAAACTGTATCTTGGCACTAGTTAACTTAGACAAGGGTTGTTGCGTAACCGCCATCCCTGCGAGATATGGTCTATAGAAATTCACCATACCAATGAACCGGCGCAATTGTTTTCTAGTAGTAGGCACCGGATAGTACTTGATAGGCTATATATTCGAATCTAATGGCATAAATCCCTCCGCCGAGACTGGGTGACGCAGGAACCGCGCTTCCCGACCTATCTGAACTTTTTCTGAATTAAAATGTAATCGCCATTCTACAGCTTTGGCCAACATTTGCTGCAGCCTAATACGTAATTCGTGTGGGCTAGTGGCCCGTATAATATCATCGTTCACGTAATCTGTTGTACAAGGTAATTCAGACACGGAAGAGTCCATCATTTTTGGAACACTTTCGGTGCTTTTTGAAGACCAAATGGTACCCGAGTGCATTGAAAATGACCTTAGGGTACCTGCACTGCTAACTTAGATCGGTCTTTTGGCCACGCGCCTATTTGCCAAAATCCCAGTTTAAAATCAAGTACGGCAGACCATTTGCCTCCCGCTAGCTGTATAAATAGATCACTCAGAGCCGGCATGGGATACTGGTCAGGTTTAGTAACCGAGTTTAATTGCCGGAAATCAGCCGCCGGTCGGAGCGAACCATCCTTTTTCGTAACGTAAACCATTGGAGCTCGAAAAACAGATAAAGATGGTTCAAGAACCTCGCCTTCTGTCATTTCTCGGGTTGCTAGTGTCGCTGCTGCTAATTTCTTTGGAGGAGCACTAAATACTTTTGGTGGTTCGTAACCTTCACTTAGTTCTAGTCAGTTTATAGTGGTCGACCATCGACCCTGGACATTCGCTGCAATCATGAAGTTAGAATATAATGTTGTATTGAGTTTGAAGGTTTTTTGCATCACCCGAGCAGACAACTGATCTCCTCCTGCACCTTAGGGGTACATATAGATTTTTTTGAATTTATGCTTTCAGGCCTCGATATGCATATACGTTTAAATAGACAGTTTATCGTCTTAACCCATTTCTAAATAAATCAAGTTCCAATAAAGGTGTTTGAGTATTCGTTAGAACAAAAAAAATATGGTAGACATTTTCATTTATTAATAATTTTGTTTTCCATTTTCCCGCAGCCACCATCGACGTGGCCGAAGTTTAATGGCCAAGTCATTGGTAATACAGACACATATGTTCTAGTGTCCAATTGCATTTTTACTGGCTAGCCGCTGAAGAGCTCTAAAAATTTAACTTTGATAAAAATCCTTACATGTGACAACGTTTTCCATACCTTTTTTCATCGAAGGCAATCTGATTCGGAACACTTTTTAGGTGGCTGTGCTGGTCTTCTCTCAATCTACTAATCGGAACCTCCAAAGGTATAATATTTTTTGTATGATCTCGACTACCTTTATTTTTTAGATGGTTGACCATATTTTCCAAATGAACTGGTCGTTCTCTAGGAGCTCTATGCTGGTTTTGCTTAACCTTAGATGAAGTATTCATCGAAGCTGGTGTCCTTATATATTGACTTTGCTTCCACCTTATTGGCTGTTGTCGTCTGTGGCACCAATGCGTGGAGTTGCAGCTGCCAATTTGTTAGTCATCATGGCCGAACTTTGAAGAGCCCGAAGTCTTTCTTCCAGGCCTCCCTGGGCGTTGGATATTGCACCGTACCTGGTAGGATCCAGGAGCATAAACAGGATGGGCCCATGCGGTTGCAACTTGGGTAAAGACACAGTTAGCTTGGGGAACCACCGTTTGATGCGTGCCATGGTATCAAAGGGCATCTCACCCAGTAGTGGTTTGAGACTGCACAATTCTGAAAACACCTCCTGAGGCCTGGCTTGGAAGGGATCCTACACTTGTATTTTTTACTCTTCATACGTGACGTCGACAGGCAATTCTAACTGGACTGTTACTGACCGGTCAACTAATTCCTGGACAGCCGCGCGCACAATAGGTGCTTTAATGTAAATTCTTGTGCTCAAACTCATCCTTCCACACCCAAAGGAGCAAGCAATCGATTAGATTATGATGACGGTTGCAAAAAAAACTCGTCGATTCGATTGAAAACTTTGGCATATATCTTTTTGATTCCACTTGGGTGTGGTCACCATTGTTGATTTAATCTATATTTGTTGGGTCGTTTATTCTGATTCCACTAGAATTCAATAGTAATGTATCCTCCAGTCGAGACTTAATTATACCTAATTCTGCAGTCAAATTGTTCATGTGTATAGTCAGTCCTTTAATCAACGTTTCCAACCTATCAGAAGACATTTGTAGTTTTTATACACATGCTTTATTTTAATCCATTATATATAATATTTTGCTCGGATAAAGCGCATCGATTTATTAAAACAAATTTACAAATATTTATTATATTTTGTTTACTTCTGCGGCTCGCAGTCTGCTTTCACCATTGTTCTGATTGCTTCGTCCTAATACGGGTGCTTCTTCGAGGACTTTCTGTTGAATTTATGTCTGTCCTATATAAGACCCCTGGTGCTTTATTTGTCTAAAAGCTGGCTATTGCTACAGTTTCGAAACTTCATTCTTCAGCTTCTGCGAAGAGACGCATTGGAGAAAAAGTTGGCTTTGATTAATTTCGATGGGCGTTGATAAGAAGAAAAACGTTATTAATAGAAATTGAATTACGAATTATATTATTTCAATTTGGTCGACCTTGAAATATGCAGCTGCTACTTGGAACACAATGATAATGATAGAAGCTGTAAAAAGAAAAGGTGTGAAAAGTATATTCCCTTTGCCTTTTGTAATCTTTGAATCTAGGAAACAGTTTTTAGCTTCACAATCTTTATTGTTTACAAGATTAATTTATGGAGAAAAAAATTTTCCACCTAAATCAATGGACAGGCGTGTACATGAATCCTATTAAGAAGTATCATCATTAAATGAATAGATCAGGATTGTCTGCGAATTCTCCGGCAATAATGTATAAGCTCGTAAGTAAACCTTTTCTTTACTAAAATTTATCTTATATATAAATTATTTACGAAACCTAATATGTGAAAAATCCCCGTACATGACATAGTATAAATTATTGAGTGCAAAAATAGAAAAATGCACAAATTACTATAATGAAAGTTGTAATATTGATATAAATATCTGACCCATTATGTACATAAATTTGGTAGTATAAACTAAGAATTATATAGTGTAGACAAATGTATGTACTTAATGGATCAGGTGTTTATATCAAGATCGCAACATTGATTATAGGTAATTTTATTGCCGCCCCCCAATCAACGTTCGTTTAATTATATAAATTCATTATTTCTTTCGAGCTTTTGCAGCTGAAATTTGACAATATATTTGTTTAGATTAGCATGTTAAATAGATAACACATTAAAATGCAAACTTTTTATTTCACATTATATTCTGTAAGCCAATGTTGTGTTTACAATGTTAGTTTTAATTTTATGAAATTATGTGGTTATTAACAAACTATCTGAAATTATCTATCTATGTTCTAAGTTTAAGCTGAAGAAAACGAGATTGTCAAAGTTATTATTCGAAACTGATGTATTGCTTTTCAAATGTAATAATTTAATATTGTGTTTTGAAATACACGATTGATGAAGATAAGAAAGTTAGAACAAATGCCAGTAATAGAATCGAACCACTGTCACAAACATCGATCTTCAGCACTAAAAGTTGCCCAAAAACCTGCTGATCGAAGCAACATTGTAGGAGGTGTTGCGGGGATAGCGGTTTATTTACTGATGCTATGATATTCCTACATATGCCTGGTAGCTGACGTCGGAAGAAATGGGTTTCGTAGGCTGTGCTTATAATCAGTCTCATTATTTAGCTGACGTCAGACCCCTTTTCCAGTGTCGTGATTTGAAAAGGCTAATTCGAAGTATCATACGTGTATTATGAACAATGTTACAAAGTAAATTAAAATTAAATGTTAGTCAAAATTGACCGTGCTTTAGACGGCGACAAAATAAAATATTATTAACACAAATTTAATATTTAGGCACAAAATCAGAGTCATAAATCACGATAAATAAATCCAGAGTGCCTTAGCAGTATAGTTTAGAGTTACTGATAATTGATCAAGGGCACACAAAATGTAAATCCTGGCTTTGACAACTAAAACACAGTAATCCACTGCATGCTACCGATGTGTTACGCGCGAGTCTCTGTTGTTTTTAAACAAAACTCCATTAATTACAAATAAAATTGCAGCTACAAAAATCTCAAATAAAAATGCTTAAAAATAGCAGAGACTGTTTCTAAAATCACAGTTAGGAGCCGCGCGTTACAACATCGCTGAAAATGTTATCTAAATGGGAATGAGTGAAACGATAATGAAATGACTGAAAAGAATCTTGAAAAAGCCAAATAGATTGATCCAAAGGACAAAAGTATAATGATAGATAAATGTATAAATATGTATTTCCTATTTTATGCAAATATTAGAAGTATAAAAGCCAACAGCTTCTTACTAGCTGTATTTATAATGAAAAACATGTTATATTTCATATTTATGGTTGAAAAATGGTTACATTACGATATAGATTAACATGAATTCCAAAATGCACATTTGTAAAATGTTTCGTAAATAAAGAAAATAAAATAAAAGTGGTGGAGTCGTTCTCATTTACTGTAGATCTGTTTTCCACGAAAATCGAAGACAATATTATTATTGACTTTATTTCTATTCAAATCAACTCATAAGTCTTAACTGTGAACTACAGATCATCATATACGTGCATCATCGACGATATATATATTTTTATTTGATTAATAAGGATATAGTGTGTCTTTAGGATACCTTTGTCATACTTTTTAACTGTGAAATTTCAGATCTATTATTCAATCATTATATACAGCAGATAAGAAATTAATCAACTAGGATTAATACAAATAACAAACAATGATTGCGACGGTGCTGGTAAAATTCCTTAAATCAAGTTTGCGTGCTTGAATTAAACACCAATCCCAATGTATTTAAACAGCCGTCGAACAACATGGAAAAACTACCGTCAGACACATGTACTAACGCGTTTCGACCTACCCTGATAATCATAAGATTATTACGGAAAACTTGCTAGCGAGGAAAAAACCACAATGCATTCATGCGGAAAGCAAAAATTCATATCTCCAGTAGTCTCGCATACATTGTGGTTGGCTGAAATTTTGCGGCCGTCATTTCTAGTCAAGAACAATATGTATGAGACAAAAAGAGGTGAGAGCCGGATATCTCATTTTGATTTCCATATATATGCCTTGCGGTTTGATCCTCGCTAGTCAGCTTGCCCAATTCCCTGATGATTATCATGGAAATTTGATACGTGTCAGTACGTGTAATTCATGGTAGTTTTGCAATGTTGTTAATAGACTGGTTAAATACAATATGATTGAGGTTTATTTAGTCAATAGGCGTGACTGACTGTAGTTTTCATTTAAAGAACAAACTAGAGGCCCAAAAAGCTAAGATTATGTATATTTAAATATGGAATTGATTCCTTGTTACAGTTACGATATCGTCAATTATTGTAAAGATAAAAAACATTAACTGGTAATCAAAAGAATCAAATTGAAATTTTCATGAAAGTCACGAATTTTATAGCAGATATTAAATGCCACAGAATTGCATACGGAATTTTCGGAAAGTTGTGCGAACATCTTTTACCATATAAATTGAGATTACTTTGTTTCTTCGGCATCTACAATGTAACATAATGTATGTAAAAACTGCCATTTTGTTGATACAATATTGAAGATTCTGGATAGAACAACCGAACGATGTTCAATTTTGACAAATATAGTGCTCTTTAAGGTCAAATAATCTAACTCTGTTTTTACACAATATTTTTCTTAACTGTGATTTTAGAAACACTCTCTGTTAGTTTCAAGCAGTTTAAATTGAGATTTCTTGAACTGCAATTTTAATTGTAATTAATAGGGTTTTGTTTAATGAATAAATAGACACTCCCGCGCACAATACGCAGGTAACATGCGTTGGATTTATATGTTTCTGTGTTCAAACATTGGATTTACTTAGTTCACTTGCCTTAACCATTTTTTATACAACTGATAACAATTCAGTTATGATTCCATTAATCATGACATCAGGTGTTTCTCAATCTTTTATCCGAAACTCTATAGTTCAATGGATTTTTTTACTTTATCATTAAAAACCTAGCAAACAGTCGAATTATTATTTGTGGTACTTTTGATGACGGTTTTACACGATTTCTATCCATTAATTTTCAGTGACAATATTTATTGTGTTTCTTCTCATAAATTATCAGTAACTTTAAACTAAATTGCTAATCAGTCTGGATTTATATCATGGTACTTTTTCAATTATTTACATGTATTCATCCCGATTCTGACGTTTGTGTTCCTGATAATTACTTGTGTATAAGACATCCAATTGTGTTAACAATATATCATGTTGTTGCCGTCTAGAGCACGGTCAGTTTTGTTTAACTGTGAATTGATTCATGGTTAGCTACACCACTTGCAATAAACGTCTGAAAATGTCAGGGACTGATCAAGGAACGGGTGGGGATAACGACCACCATGAAATTGTAGGAAATCATTACTAAATAGACAGCTGCCCCGAAAATACTATCACTATAACAACAAAACATCCTAAATAAATGGTGCCCCATTTCGTCGAACTCACAGTCATCAAAGAATAAATCAGCATCTAGCTTTTCAGAACTTCAAGCACTTTGGATGAATGCCACAAAAGATAGCAAATCCTAAGACAAAAATCACAGCAAAGCACCCTCTCGAGATCACAATGCTCGAAGACAGCCGCACGCTGATGGGTAAGGACGATGTAACACTGCCATCTATTCTCGGTAACACTCACACACATAAGATGACGTCCAGCTCAGGAAATGCAGATAGCCCGGTGGTGAGCCCAGCAACAGACCCCACCAACACATGGACAAAGTACAAAATAAGCCAATTCGATCCAGACTTCCTTGACGAGTGGATCGACGTTGTTACTTTATTGGCCAAGGTGTCCAATATAACAGACGATGGTTCAATATTGTTGAGGGCTTGGGAGACAATCCCAAAGTCTTTCAGACGCGGACTTAAAGACATCCTGCATCTATACACTGATAGAATATGTGCGCAGCCATGACAGAGCCTGCAACGCGCCGTCAAACAGCGCCTGACACCAGATCAAGAAGACAGGCTTACATAATTGATGAGCCAGATGTCCCTAGGTAGCCGCACGCCTTCTGAGCTATTTAGGGAGATGGAGCAGAAAGCCTTGGAATTTAACCCGCCCAAGGAAATCTTAATGCGACTATTCATACAGAAGCTCCCTCCGGCACTCCAAGAGATGGCCACGTTCCTGCGCGAATCCGTCGAAGTACAAGACGACGTTCTGCCGGCACGTCTAGACAAGTGGTGGAAGAAACACCACTACAGCTCACCTGCCCCAGAGAAAGGCCACATCACCTCAAGACTGTCCGAATCACAATCCACCGCATCATCAGCCGGAACAAATGTCACGAATGAGCGCCTCATCAGCCTGCTCGAGAACCTCACCGTCAGGCCAAATTCGGCCTCAGTCGATGCCGTCCATAATAGACGCGACCAGAGCAGGCGTGACCAACGTCGACCACCGTCCCGAAATAGCGCCAGGAGGTCGACGTCGAGAGGCCGGGCCACAGTTCCACAGTTACCGGCGGAGTGGTGTCCGAATCACCGCAGCTATGGCCACTCCACACGCTATTGCCTCAGAAACGGCTGCACATTCCCGCGCACAGACGCGACGTTCAAGTGGGCGCGGTCACCCTCAACAACTCAGGAGGATCCGCCCATGGAAGGTTCGGAAAACTGCTGGGGTCAGCCTCCTCTGCGGCAGTAGAGGCTGATCACCCCAAGATCGTTGGCCGCTCCACGTCTGATGGCTCGAAGCAAGTTGCTTTCGCGGTAGAGCGCAATCAAACTATTGTATTTACAGCGACGGCTCCAGTCAAGTCATGCTTCATACGCCCAAATGCCAACGAGCAGACTCACCGTCTGTTGCCACTATCGAAAAACTTTCTCATCCGTGACGCAAATTCTGCCGAATTATTTCTCATAAAAAATGGATCATATGTAAGCTTACTACGCTACAATTATTTCGAACCTACCCACCCAGTCGATACCAGCAGTCATACCTGCGCCAATGGCTCCAACATAGTGACGTTTGGGGTACGAGTACACACAATCTCGTTCTCCAACTCAAAAAGATGTTTTAATTATCCTTTCATCATTGCCAATACGGCAAGAAACATCATTGAACCTGACTTTCTCGAACATTTCGACCTTACCATTCGTCCTAGAATACAAGAGATACTCACTGCAGAAAACTAGTTACTTTCGTCAGCGCTAAAACATGCGACTCGCGCCAAAGCAGTCTCATCCTTACAGCTAATTCCTCCAGTTTCTCATGTACCACAACAGGACGATATTCTGAAACATCATAAAGGGATGTCCAAACCTATCTCCTTTATGTCCGATCTCAAAAGGAAGCGTGCCATCCCAGCCCATTGTATTATCTTATCAAAACCACTTCCTCATCCTCCACGAGCACGTCCATTGGCACAACACAAACATAAGGCCGCCGAGCAAGAATTTGCCATGCTACTTCAACAAGACATCTGTACACGATCCAGCCTGTGGTAGTAGTACCAAACGGTGAAACAGCAACCTTCAGGGTGTGCGGGGATTATCGTATTCACAATTCTTGCACACAGTCTGATTCGTACATCCTGCCAAATCCAGCTGACCTACTCAGATCCGCTTTCGGTCATGCTGTGTATTCAAAACTTGACCCAGTGAAAGTCTACTATAAAGTATTGATGGCCAAAGACTCCGTATCATATACTGCACTCAGATTCACCGGAAGTGGCACTCACGAATATCATTATATGCCTTTCTGTCTCAAGAATGCCTCGCAAAGCTTCCAACGCGTTATGGACGAAATACTAGATGGTCTATCATTTATAATTCCCTACTTAGACGACATCCTGGTATTCTCCAAATCAATGTCCGAACATATACGGCACATTGACATCCTACTCACACGACTAGCAGGCTATAGCCTCCGACTTCATGGCAACAAATGTGTCTTTGCACAAATATCAATTAAATTCCTTGGTCATCAAATTTCCGAGAAAGGCATGACACCTTTACCTGCTAAGGTTCATGCTATTCAAGATCTAAAGCCTCCAACCACCGTTTGAGCATTATGGCGATACTTTGGCAAGATGAACTACTATTCTCGATTCGTACCCTGCCTGGTGAAGATTCTGGCACCTCTTCACAAATTTCTCGTTCAAGTAAGCCGTTTTGTCAAGAAATCACAACTGATTCAGCTCAACGTAGACGACACGCAGGCTTACGAGGATGCCGAAAGCTTCTTATGCAAAGTGACCATGCTACATTCTCCCGATTGGTCTCAACCTTTTGAATTGATAACTGACGCATCCTATGTTGCCATAGGCGCAGTACTTCAACAGTCCATCAATGGCATACACAGACCTATCGCCTTCTACTCGCAAAAGCTTCAACCTCGCGAGACGCGATATTATACATTAGGAAAAGAGTTACTCGCAATCTACCGGTCGATCTTACACTTTCACATCTATCTGGATGGCCGAAAGTTCAAGATCTACACCGACCATCTTCCTCTACTCCCGATGCTCAGAGGAAAGAGTATTTATATTCACGACGTGTCAACTCACAATTTACACGAATACGCGAGTATGAATATGAAATCACTCATGTCAAAGGATGAGAAAACGTGATTGCAGACTCCCTAAGCCATCCTGCAGAACTCTGTGCTTCTATCCTGTTTCCTTCACCTATAAGCACTCAGGAATTGCAAGCAGCTCAGCATAACTTTGGACATTTGATCAATCGCCTGAAAACATTTGATTATGATGGAACTCTGTTGCAGTGTGAAATAACTGGCCTGGGCGATCGGCCGTTTATACCTGAAAAACTCCGTCACAAGTTCTTCGAGGTTTACCATTCAATAAGCCATTCATCTGGCAAAGCCTCAGTGGAAATTCTATTCAGAACGTATTTTTGGCCTGGTATGCGGCGAAATGTCAAGTAGTGGTCAAAACAATGTCTAGAATGTTAGAAATGCAAAGTGACATGACACACCAAAACGGCGCCACAAGTCATTCAAGTGCCCAAAGTCCGGTTCACGCACATACACGTTGATCTAGTAACCTTACCTGCCGTGAACAATATACGATATCCAATGTCAATTTGGGAGCGCACCACTCGATGGTATGAGGCCATATTACTGCCAGGCATGAAGCAAGACACTGTCAGTTATGCTATAGAGCTCAATTGGTTCGCTCGGTTTGGTGCCCCAGCGGAAGTGACAACCGATCTTGGCGCACAATTCCTCGGCGAAGAGTTCGCAGCCCTACTGAAATACTATGGTCTCAAACACTCCGTGACCGCGGCTCGCAATTTGAGAGCAAATGGTTTCGTCGAAAGGCCACACGGGGAACTGAAAGCGGCGCTTAAGGCCAGCCAAGAAGTAAATTGGCTTGCGGCTTGACCGAAGGTACTCCTATCAATGCGTACAAGAACTTGAGAGCCGATCAAAGGTAGACCCACTGAAATGGTATTTGGCAAATGTCCACGGCTGCCTGATGAACTAGTCCGATCACGCTCTGAAACTGAGATAATGATGAACGATACGGCATTTCTGTTTCCACTTCGCAGTTACCTACAGTATAACACTCATAATCGGCCGATCTGTCCTACACGTCAGCAACATGGTCCAATATATAAACGCAAAGATTTTGATAGCTGCAAACGGTTCTTCGTCAACAACCACATGAATAACAGGATTCTAGCCAAACCGAAGCGCCGTCCTTATCGTGTGTTAGATCAACGTCAGAATTACATTATTTTGGAGATTAATGGCAAAACTAAAGCTGTCTCCAAACACAGTTTATCCCCGGTCGACGTTGACCCAAATGACCCGCTGTTCCGCGATGTTGACCTATCAGGCAGTGAAGAAACGATGATTCAACCTCCAGACAGTTTTGCTGACTACGGACTGACGCCCGACATCTCACCATTAACCGAGCCAACTAACGCCGTCACGCCGCTGCGAGATATAATGGAACCAGATTCAGTGTCGACAGAGCCAACATCAGTGTTAACTCGTTACGGCTGGGCCATAACACCTCCTGTAAGGTTAGCCCCTTTCATTGTGTACTAATTTTCATTGTCGGGGAGGGGTGTATGAAACACGCGACTCCGCGTTACAACCCAACGATGTTCAATTTTGACAAATATAGTGCTCTTTAAGGTCAAATAAGCTAACTCTGTTTTAACACAATATTTCTCTTAACTGTGATTTTAGAAACAATCTCTGTTAGCATCAAGCAGTTTTAATTGAGATTTCTTGAACTGAAATTTTAATTGTAATTACTAGGGTTTTGTTTAATAAATATAGACACCCGCGCGCAATATGCAGGGAGCATGCGGTGGATTATAGTGCATATGTGGATCGATAGTTTTACTTTACATTCAGATATGATTTCGCGCATCAGGACATCAGATGTTCCTCAATCACATTCACAAATTCTATAGTTCGATGGATAATAATAATGAAATAATTTAAAAACCTAGCAAACTGTGGAATAATTATTTGTGATGTTTTCAAGACTGTTTTTACACGATTTTTATCCATCAATTATCAGTGACAATATTTACCAGTGACTTTATTTATGTAATCATATATCTTCAATCATTTACATGTATTCATCACGATTCAGACGTTTGTTTAACTGTGAATTGATAATTACTTGTGTTGACAATATATCGATTTGTTGCCGTCTAGAGCTCGGTCCGTTTTGTTTAACTGTGAATTGATAATTACTTGTGTATAAGACATTCAATTTTGTTGACAATATATCCTTTTGTTGCCGTCTAGAGCACGGTCAATTTGGACTAACTGTGAATTTTCGTTTTCTTTGCAACATTGTATACAATATACGTATGATGATTCGACTTAGCATATGTAGGAATGATATAGCATCAATAAATAGATAGCTACCTCGCAAAACCCATTACATTAGCTACAGAACCTCCTACAATTTGATGCTATCGCTGGCTTAATAAATAAATATTGTTTTAAAAAAATAATGTCAATTTTTTTGGAAGTTTCTTTTGTACATATTGTCGAAGGTTTTACTTGTCATTGTTATTTATAATGAGAGAGTCGGTTCTGAGATTTCGTGTTGCGTGGTAGGCTTTGCTGCATGGTTCTGACATTATACTCTTTGATAATAAAGTATTGAAGCATTTCTCACCAGCGTTCTTAATACACATTATTGGGAAAGATCTCGAATTTGCTTCAGGTAATTGACATGGATATTTGTTTTCAAGGTCACCACCGTATCGTTTTGTCATTTACGGATATTAGCGTACTTGGGTCAGCACACTTATTGTTATAATATGTTGCGAGAAATCTTGTTTTAATATTATGGCCGGATTAGAAAATACTGAGAATACAGAGCAATTAGCAGGTGGACAGTTCTGATGAATTTAAGTGTTCCAAATTAGATGATCATACCGCAAGTATGGACTATCCGAGCCTGACATCTCAGAGGCTCTCTTATGGTAGTGACCAAAGGGCCTCTACATCTATAAAAACTATTCATTAAAGCCATCGTATTTTTGACTTTATGGTATTAAATTATATCATTATTTGATTATGCACATGTAGTTATCAAACTGCAGAATGTTCACTGTGTTGTTAAAGTGAATAACATAACTATTTATATTTATATTTTTATGTGACAACGAAGCCTAACTTTATGACATGTGTTACATATTTATGTGATGGGATGTATTTTCTTTATTGTTAATTTTATTGAATATGACTGATTTGAATCCAAACGAACAAATTCTAAATTATTCTAATTTCCAAATTCTAAATATATTTTTGGGTGTAGCACAATAGCCGGTGTGGTTCTGCTTCGTAGAATTTTAGAATTTTGATTCGGCAAACGGTTTCCATTATATTTTTGATTTGCTTGCAAACGTTTTTTGATTAGTAAACTTTCTCGTGTGTATTTTGCATTTTTTTTTAAATGCAATCTTAGCCCCGATCTAAGGATTTTAAAAACTTATTTGAATATAAATATATAAACTATTTCTACCTTGCTGTACATTGTGCCTTTATCATATTTATCTCTCTGTCACGACAGTTTTTCCCTAGCATTCCAAATTTCTGACTTCCATGGGCATGAATCTTAAGCCACAGTTGGCTGTTGACACTTCAATCTTTACACAAAAACTTGCGAATCTGTCAAGCAGCCAATCTGCATTCAAACAGCAAGAGGCTGAATCTTCAGGTCTTTTGGCTGTCCTGTCGAGAGATTTTTCTGCCTCCACATTGCGGCTACCAGTATTGCACTAATCTGACAATATCAATACTAGGATGGCAAGAGAGATTGCTCTACGCACCAATATCAAGCGCATTGTTTTTATTTGGTCTACACAAGCGCTATCTTCTTAGGATGAGCTGGTTTCAGATATTTTTACGCATTTGGGTGAAAATTATCATCACTCAAAGGATATCTCGATGAATAAACAGCGAACTTTCGTACTAGCGACACACGAAAGATTTAGCATTGACCAGTTGTAAATTCTTCAGAGTTGATCTCTTTTGGTCACCTCAGGAAATATCATACTCAGGCATAATAATACCTTGTTGTAAAGTGTGACCGGTATAGCTGAAATCATTCAGCTGTTGATATCGACTCACTCCAATATGAAGTTGGCGTTCTCTAGCTGGACTAATTCAAAGAGAATACACATTACTGCTAGTGGTATTCTTTGGGATAATCAAACGATTGCCACAGTTGGGACTGTCTTATCGATAAACCATTGCTCCATGTCTGCTGACTTTATTCTACTCACTTCTGCTTTGTCTTATCCACGTGTTTGAGCTTGTTCTTGACCAATGATTTTTGATGTTATGGTTATACTCGAATCATATCTTGCAATTCTTTATTCTCTTCTCATCCTTTGCTTCAAGGAAGCTCATCCAAACAACTAGACATTTTATTAACTGGATTGCATTCTGTATACTTAGCAATGCTATAACTTTAATTTACATCACATCTGAAATCGTCTAAATAATATCACCTGAAAACATATCCTCCTGTTTTCATTAGGTTCATGGCTACCATCATCTTGTTTGGCCTCCATCCCTCTATTCAACACAGGACAAACAAACTTTTTAATGTACGTGGTAATATATCTCGAAACTTAAAAACACGGATTTCCTCATAATTACGCTCTTATTCACTACGATGTATCGGTGACCATATTAAACTTACATTAAAAAAGCAAGCGCTTAGTATTGGAAGACGCATTCGGTAGGCCCACAATTATCGTCGAATTTTCTGAGTTATTAAGAACCAGTTGTTTCATAAATCAAAGGAATCGAAAATAGACTTCATTAGCTCTTCCACTAAAAACTTTGTCGATGAATATCTAAGTTACCTTACTGATAGCTATTTCACATCATCTTTTTTGACAGTAGCAAGAAATGGCGATAACTCCGGGATCCTAAACGAATTTCATGTCCCTCCAGCCATAATCGTTAAAGCTATTAATGAAATTAAATTCTAACATCAATTTGAACAGTATGGAGTCTCTTTTGGCATGATAACTCTCTTCGTTGGAACTTTTTCTCTCTGATTGTTGACGTCTTCAACATGTGTTTTCTGAGCACAGCGTTACTCCCGGAATAGATGAAGTCGGCGATCTGGTTTATTCTAAAGAGCGACATATTTTCTATCTCTTATTTTAAGGACCAACTAAGCATTCACTAAACTTCTGAACAAAATTTTCTACTATGCAATATCTACTTTCAATAAATTAAGAACCAGTTTCGATTTTTTGTGTGATCAACACGGAATTGTGCCTAGGTGCTCCATCTTTACTAATCTAGCCAGTGTCTTAAATAATTGCTATTCCTCTGTCTCAAGGACACGGTTAAACTCTCTTCTTTCTGGATATTTCTAAGGCATTCGACCGTTACTTTCTCGGCGATTGAATCTGCCCTATTAAGTGATGACATATGGGGCTATCTTTAGAATAATCAGTTATTATCTTAGAAATCGATTGACGTCTGTATAAATCAGCCTCTATCCATTCTGGCGTTCAGAGTAGATAAGTACTAAACCCATTAATTTTTAATATTGTACTTTCACCGATTCAGGTTGAGGGTGCTCAAGGAAAACTTTTAAATATTTCGACAAACTAGTATTAGAATTTAGTTGCCCAGGCAGCCCCGGCTTTGTCGTATGACCAATCGCTCAGCTGCTGTCTTTACTTAGAGCCCAACTTCTCGAAAGTTGTCACAAACTGAACCCGGAAAAAACACGTTTAATGGAACTTGGCTCTGAACTTTTTATATCTACAAACCTTACACAATCACAAATTTTATTTGTACCTTGATTTTTCAATTGGCAGGCCAGATGGCCGTTGTTGCCATATAAAATTTTATTATTAGGAATATATATATACTTGAATAAAGAGATATAATGATATATATATATATATATATATATATATATATATATATATATATATATATATTGTGGAGTAAATTTACTTTAAACAACAAGAAAAGCAAAAAGGTTATGCTTTACGATACAATTGTTTCTATAAAATATCTTAATTCGAAAAATATATATCAATTGATTTGAAAAATTGGAAACAGAAAAAGTAGCCCTATTGTTGACAATTTCTGTTAGTTTGTCACAGATCGCGTTTTTTCAAAACACAGTATTAAAATAATATATTTGGCAGCAGTACTTCATAATCTTATATCGACTCAAATGATTCTCCATTTTAACAGCTAAAACGTAATAAACCAGATAGATCATTTCAAATAATTTGTCAATAGCACGATAAATATACAAAATTGTAAAAACTTCGTGAACGGGACATGGGCTTATAGAATAAACATAAGCATTAACAAAATTTAACCATACTACGTTATCTATATGTATTGTTAACCCAAACAAATATATTGCCAAATTCAACCTGAAAAAGATTGAAGCACTTATAGCGTTTTTTATATTTCAACACTCAATAATTTAAATGAGATCATGTTTCGGGATTTTTCACGTATTATTCTTGATAATTGATTGTATATAGAGTAAATTTATAGGATAAAAATAGTTTATTTGTGAGCTTATTAACAATAGACGCATTTATCGAAGATACATACCATCTTTATCACACTTCACTTCTGATTTTAGTGGAATATTTGATACAATAAATTAGTCTTCTAAACCATGAAAACTGTTAAGCAAAATATTGCAACTTAGATTCATAGGTTACAGAAGACAAAATGTAAATAATTTGAGAAACTATTCTTTGTACAGACACATTTTAATAAGGTTCTAAGCAACAAATTCATATTCCAAGATAAGCCTTATCGAAATAATATAAGTTTGTTGTTTTATTTCTGTTGATAGTATATGTATTCCTATTAACGTCCATCCTCTTTTAGCACAACCAAATTTATTTTCTATGCCTCTCCGAAGAAGCTGTACAATGAAGAGTCGTACCATAACTTTCGGTCTTAACTGTTTTTCGATCACAAACGCAACCAATGGGTCATGGAATTTTATATAACTTAGATCAGTTAGACAAACAATTTTAACGCTATTTTACAATTAATTTTTAGTTCGAGGTTCAATTGTAAATATCTAATCGTATCCTGTTCGTCGAAAAATCAATATTATTTGTAATAATGAGGAAGAAAATTTCCAAATCATTAGCAAATTTGCTTACCTGACAATATAAGATCACATTTGTATATAAGCATAAACAATACCTTACTGTAGAGGTCAATTAACATGTTGGAGATTAATTTACTCCTTATACCAAAAGAAAATCTTATTTCTTTATTTTTTACATTTGATGTTAACACTGGTTTTATAAAACAATGTTTTTTAACAAATATTGTAATTTTTAAAACAATTTACTTTGTCCATATTGTGGAATATTTTGACTTGTCTTCGGTGGCTTTATAATTTAGTCTTCTTGAGATTTTGAGTTGCGTGGTACACATGCTGCATGGTCCTGGCTTCACACTATTCGTATTTTAAAAGACATTTTGAATAACAACATTTTAAAAATAGAGTATTGAAGCTCACTACAAATTGCTATTCATTTTAATATTACGAAAAGGATATCAGATTCGCTTCACGTAATTATCGTGAATATTTGTTTTCAAGATTTTTGCTTTTTAACGGTAAGCTGTGGTATTTAGTGAGACGATAAGCAAACATACATTTTCATAATAAATAAATTGTAAAAAATTTATTTTAACATAATAGATAACAAAAATAGGTTGAGGATACAGAACAATTAACCGCAGGACCAACGAAATTTAGTTTAAGAGGAATTTCTGATGATTTTAGTTTTTCTAGTTTAGATGATCATTCCAGACATATTGGTTACCTGAGTCTGGCGTCTCAGAGGCTGTCCTATGGCTGTGACCAAATGGCTTTAACATTATCCAAGCTCGAACCTGAGTTATTTTGGATATGCCACGCAGCCGTCTAGATTGGATATTATTAACATTAATTGACATGCTTCTATTATATAGATAATTTATCAATAATTTTAAACTATGTGCATTCAAATTTAGCAAACAAACAACTTTCATAATAGCATCAAAATAAATTGATACTAACGCTTTTAATATATTTATCAAGAGTGTTGATGCAACAAAGTTTTTTCCGCTTCGATCTATGATATGATGCCACATGGACAAGCTATTCGTTGTGATTGAATTATCTTTTGTAACTACATGTTGACATTTATTAAAGTCCACAAGTAAAATTGAGTCAAGATGTTTTAATATTAAACGCCAAATTATCTATAAGAGCGAATGTAACATAGATATGAACCTATAGTCAATATCAGAAGTTGGTCAGTTTTACTTTAGGCCATGGATATCTCATAAGAATTAAAATTTGTCATGAAGAAACACTATCCACAACTGGTTATGGCAGAGAACTAATGAATATGTGCAATTGCGTATTATGTGTTGCTCACCTAGTAACAAATTAGTTCAAAAGTAACAGGAAGGATAAACCGAAGACTGCATGAACGGAATGTAGAATTTCGCACACATTCGTTTAGTGCTTACTGGAAACTCATCAGTAGTAACTGGTATTACATCCACTACCCACTATATATTTTGGTGAGGAATGTGGGAAAATAGGACGTTACAATCTTATATACGGAAGTGTAAACCTGCAGTAGTAAACCTAATTTCATAGAAAGTCTTCAACAATGCGACTACAAGGCAAACTCACTGAGTATAATATATATACTTATTCTGTAAAAGGTACCAACACTTTGACTATTGTGTCAGTATCTGATACGAACATTATGGTTGCCAAAAATTTAGATTTAAATAAGACTATGGTTGCCGATTTGGTAGATGGATTTCAAAATAAACTATATTCCAACAAATTTAAGAATGAAAACCAGTTCTGAACATCTGCTACTCCAGCAAATCTATATGCTATAGCATTGATCGATATCAGTTATCACAATTCGCGGTAATCATAACAACATTCAATTAAATGTATAACAGTTATAAATTCAGTCTCGGGATAAATATTATCTGAACATTCAGAAACCTTAGTTTTGTCCTCAAAATTTTGTAGAATATCATGATTAGCAGATGCATTAGATATATCAATCATAGGAAGTTTGTTAAAATCATCTGAGTAACATTATATTTATTTAATTTAAGTTTGCAAGCTTGATCTAAACACATATTCTACGGTATTTATCCAGTTTTACAACATAAAAAACTATTGTCAGTCATATGCACTAACGCCTTTAGAATTTCAATGATCACCATCAAAGCACAACGGCTAACTGAGTAGCTGGGATCAAACCACAGTGCATATATAACGAAGGCTCTCATCCCTAGTAAAATCAAATATATGGTGCTGAACTAACAATTCCATCTACACAATTCGTTTTCAGTCAAGATCATTAAAACATGGCAGCTTTGGCCTCATATATAGAAGGAATAATTAAACAATCCTTCATTGCATGATTTACAAAGTTTCTCAACATTGCATTACTCACATCTTACTTTTGATAGTTCACTGTTTTGCGATCATCTGCGCAAAAAATCAATAAAAAGTCAACGTACCACACATGACGGTGGTCAAGATAAATATATAGACATCCGCCTCTGTTGTGCTACCATCTCTATTTATATCATTTGCACTGAATATTCCCAAAAACCTTTTTAAAAGCCAATAACAGTAAATACTTATCTAGCAGATTCATGTAACGTTGCACAGAACCATGTGTAGAGCGTTAAAATGAGAAACCGAGCTAGGGACGCGGTGAATTCTTTTCGATTGTTTAGCGGATTTATATGATATATATATATATATATATATATATATATATATATATATATATATATATATATATATATATATATATATATATATATAGTTAGCAAAAATTGCGTAATAGATCTTAAAAAATATCATTACGCTGGATTTTTATACGTTTTCACTAGTGAACTAATAAAATATTTGATCATTGTTTGAGATCTTTCGATCTCTAAATTCGTCATTCTGTCTGATGTCTACACCGATAGCAAAAATTTAAGGTTAGTATTGAAGAACAAATATCCATTTTCCAAATCATTTTAAATGTTGTATTATTGGCCGCCTAATTTAGAATGTTAAGTTTCTGATGTAGTCTTTATAAAATTCAAAGTACTTTTTCATGTGCAAAAAGGTTCAAACATTTATCAGATACAAGAACCGTGTCTACAAATAAACAACTCCTTATATATAAATTGAAAAACCAAAATAAAATAGAAATATGTAAACACAGAGAGTGTGAAATAATGGAAAACCATCAATAGCATGCATCAAGCTCAATGCCCTAATATGCTTCCTCTGATTGCTTTAGTCTGGCTGCAGTCTGTTTATCCATAAACATCCAAATATTGTTAATTCCTCTCTCTTATTAAATTTAGTAATTATATTCAATGCTTCGTTTGAAGAACATACGTGTGAGGTTTCAACAAGGTGTTGCGCACATGCAGACATGTATTCACAATTCAATTTAAAACGGTCGTTTAAGTTGCAATGTTCTAACACATGAGTAATTTAATGTCTGGTGGTTTAGCCGCCCAAGTTGATCGACAACTTACGCATACGTATTGGTAAATAAAATTTTCTGGCGATATTAACAATAGCTTCTCTTTGATTGCTGCTAAAGACAAGTGTTTAACCTTGTATAACACTCTTAGTGTAGCTGCATTAAATGTGCATGTTAAAGTCACTTCAACTTACTTTTGTGCTATGTTGGAAAATACTTTATTTTAAATGGGATTTTCAGGTAAACTGCTTTCATTTCTGGTCCACAATATATCTATTTCTATAGACTTCCATGTTTAATAACTAACCCAATTAATTTTCAAGTACAGCCATTAGACATTGAATCGTTTGTTATTTTAGAATATTCGTTGTGTGTTGAATCTGGACTAACCAACCTGTCAGTTCTTAAAACAGCCGCGAAATTTTGATAATTTATATTGAAATGGCAGACAACATTGTTTTTTGTTAAATTGTTCTATCTAATTTAACATTAGTATATTTTTCGTAGTATACCTTAGATTGGCAGATTACCGTCTTTCTCTAGCTCTGATATGTAATTGATATTCATGTACGCCGTGTTGACACTATGAAGCAATTATGTATTAGGTGTTGCGAACCTAGTAACAAATTAGTTCAGTTGTGACCAGAAGGATAAACCAAAGGCAGCATGAACGGGAAGTATAATCTCATGCACATTCGTTTCGTGTTTACTGGCTTACTGCCTTTGGTTTATCCTTCTGGTCACAACTGAACTAATTTGTTACTAGGTTCGCAACACCTAATACATGCTTGCATATATATTAGGTCTTCGCAACAAACAGTATTTAACTATGAAGCAATGTTTGTGAATAAAAACTGTTTTTAGGACAAGGAAAATATCATCTTTTTACCGTATATATATTTATATATTAAATAATGTCAATACTCACTGATGTAATCTCAAGATGGCATAGGAAAATTTCAGCTAGAGATAGGGGTTATACATTTCCACACCATCAGTTTGTTTATAGATTATAGATTATTATTATATTATATATATATATATATATATATATTATATTATATATATATATTATATATTATATATTATATTATTATATATTATAGATTATTATTATAGACAGATTAAAGCGAAACTTTACATCATGTCTGCATAATAATATAAGCTTTCTTAGAATGTGACCTTCCACCAGAGATGGTTATATGTCCTGTTCTACCGTCAATTGGTACATTTGTAAACAAAGACGTAACATTTACTATAATCAAGGTTCCGAATTTGATATAAATCAGTATAAATTAAGAATTGTATTGTGCAAAAATGGCAATTCATCCAGTAGACCGGTTTCGTCCTTATTGGAAACTCATTATGTACTGGTCAGAATTTGCCGCAGAAAAGGCTCGAACCTGGGCACGTCTGCTACAGAATCTAGTGCTCCAACCACTGAGCCACCCTGCCGCACACTACAAACAATTTTCAATCATATACTAACTAATGTAACTCGGTTAGTCTTTTTTCCTTTAGGTGGAGCTTATATGGCATCCATTTAGACCCAAAGTCTCAAATAACCATCTCCAATCTGTCATTACTGAACAGACATCGCACTATATGAGGAAGTGGTATTGAATTGAAAATTTATATAATTAAGCGGACATTGGTTGCGAGGACGGTTATAACATTTACTAAAATCAAGGTTGCGAAATTGATATAAACACCTGACCCATTAAGTACATACAATTATTGATATAAACACCCAATCTGTTCTCCGTTTAGGCTGATAAATGTATGTAATTAATGGATCACGTGTTTATATCAAGTTTGGAACCTTTATTATAGTAAATTTTATCACAGACCCCGCGACCAATGTTCGCATAATTGTATAAATGTTTCTTTTAAAGACGCAACATCAAAGGCCACCATAATCTTATTTTGAACAGTTCTATTTGAATCTTTTTGACAAACTCAAAAGAATCGGCAATCGAAAAATTACCCAGTAGTTTGCGCAGGGGTTCCAATATACGAATTAACCATTTAGGAAATGCATGGAAGGGAGAATTGACTATTGATAATATTAGTCTGGTAGGACAAAGTTTTTAGGTTTTTTGGTAATCCATTCATTATTGGTGTTTTGATCTTTTGTGCAATGGCCTCATCAAGATCTTAATTTTATTGATTACTATGGCTCCATGTTTTGTATATAATCCGATTTATTCTCTAGACGTGTCAATTTAGTATTGTCATTTGGCACGTTTTCCACATTTTGTAGGTAGTTGGATTTGTCCAATGAACAACGCTTTTGCCTTAATCAGCGCCTAATATTTTGATGTTTGCATTACGGCTGATTTATTTAAGCACATTTATATGTTACTTTGTTTATGCATGTTGTTCTGTTCATTTGGACGATGTCAAGTTTGAAACCTGGACAAATAAATTATCCTTAAACCAATTTTTATAATCGATACTTTTGGGCTCCAAGTAGGCTGTTTGTTCAAATAGCAATAGAAAAGGCCTCAAAATCAACATAGAATTTATTAGGAGAATGTATCCAATAATGACGCTCATCAATAGTGCCTCCGTTGTTAGCTTATCAATTGGTGTTTTTATAAATTAAGCACGCTTTTATCAATATCGGACGGTTTTAAATCGCACAAAACTCCATGTTTTATGTCATATTCTAACTTCTTCTATATTCTTATTTTATCTTTCGTCATAACAGCTGGCAAAACATTAGGAATCTCATCATTGCAAAAGGCATAGTATATCAAATACACAAGAAATACACGCGATTCTTGCCCAAAACGCGGCTTCATATTATTTTAACAGCTAAATTTTGGAATACTCAAAACTTGTACGATTTTTTCGATTGACTCGTAATTTGAACTTGTGTAAACTGCGCAAAAAATTACCTGGGAACCGTAAATGCTTAATACACTGATATTAATGTTCCCGCCAAAATAACGTTCTTTGTCGTCTACATTCTAAGGTTACTAGTTCATCTAGATTTTTGAAAGATTACTTTGGAGTGACAGTCTCATGAAAATTCATGGTATTCTTCCTTGTGCAAAATGAAAATGAAATTTTATCGAATGCAAAGCCGCTTCTTTCTAATATACTTCTTTAGTATCTAAATATGAACACCTCTTTTTATATAAATTCGAAGGCTAAATAATAATGCATAATATAAACATGGAATGAGAGTGTGTACTACTAAAGGAAGATACTAATGTTAAATTGAATAGAACAATTTACCATAAACCAACCTGATCTTCACGGTATTTGCCTTACAGCATTATCGTGCCTTTTCATTATAAATTATTAACATTTCGCGGCTGGTTTTGAAGAATTGACAGGTTGGTTAGTCCAGAATTAGAAGGCAACGAATATTCTAAAGCAATAAACGATTTCGTATATATAGTCTTGTCGAGACAATAAAGTGAAACAATTAGTAAAGGAGAAGTCAACAGAAACCGACTTATATCAGACCAGAAAAGAAAGCAGTTTACTTGAACATCCCATTTAAGGGGGATGCAGTTTTCCGCATAGCATAAAATAAAATTTAAGCGACATTACCTTGCAAATGAATACAGCTAAACTACAAGTTTTATTCAAGGTAATACACTTTCGTTCAATAGCGATCAAAGAGAAAGATCTCTTAGTGTCGACATAATTAATTATTTACCCAAAGACGTGAGGAAGTTGTCGATCAACTTACGTAGGTAAATTGGACAGACAGTTAATTACTCGAGTTAGAGAACATTTCAACTTGAATGCCTATTTTAAATTAAATAGTGATCATGTGTCTGCAATTGCGCAACACATCGTTGAAACCTCACAGGTATGTTCTCCAGATGTAGCATTTAATATAATTACTAAATTTAATACCGGAAAGGTGTTAGCCACATACGAAGCTTTATGTATAAATAGACTGCAGCCAGATTTATGCAAGCAGAAGAAACATATTCGAGCGTTGAGTTTCAATTTGATGTGATCCAAGCAATTGATGGATTGTTCACCCATAGTTTTAACATTTTAATCTTTTGATTGGTTTTTAAAGTTTTATATAAAGAGATGTTCATTTGTGGATACTTGAGATGAAAATGAATAAGAAACAGTTCTTTTATCTGATAAAATTTCTCTTTCTTTATGCGCATGGAAAGGGTATTATTAATTCAGACGTATTATTGTAAAACTTCAATACTCCAGTCTATTCAACGCACAGTCTACATCAAGACGTTGTATATATTGCAGACATTGGTATCACACTTTTCTCTATGCAAATTGTAAACACAACAAACGATTTTTTATTGTGTTTACCTTTTTGACTGCATCGAAATATTCTTGTTGTCAACAGAAAAGTGGATGTTTCAAAACAAAGTCTACAAATTAATTTAACAAGGGCAAGTTCAGCTTCATTTGTTAAATTTTCCTTCTTTTTAATCTAGGGATGCCAATTTTTGTTAAGTATTCTGTTATTAACACTAAAAATTTACTGTTCACATATATTTAAATGTCCAAATTTGAATTTATATTCCCTATACGTATTCGTCGTATTTTACTGATGTACAGTAAGCTATCCCCAACCATGAATGTTCTTACACCTAAGCTTTCTCAGTAGCCTTCCGTTTATCTCTCGTCTGTCAAAGTTTACTAAAATTTCTGATATATTTGTCATTGTAAAAGCAATTGTAAATAAAACAAAGGCTCCACACTTTTGTCCAAATAGGATATATCAGCACAGACGATAGTCGAAAACTCTCCCAACATTTAGCCATCATTCTTCAAATCATTTGTGCTATAATCACTAAAAGTACTTTTACTCGTGTCAAATATATCTTGAATGGTTGCTCAGTGCAAGCGTCACATGATAAATATCCGCGATTTTCATTCGCGGGAGTTTGCTTTTTACTATCAGTTTTGCACAGATCCGATTGATCCTTATTTCCAATCGCGTTCGCCTACGTCGTGGTTGGGTGCTGATTTGTCGGAGGAAAGGGCCAAATCAGTACCCAGCCACCACGAATACGAACACGATGCGTACTTTTAAATGTGAATCAGTTCGGTTTTTGCGAAACTGATAATGCAATACCACTACCAACGAATGAAAGTCGTGGATAATCAAACTATTTTTACTCACGTAAATATTTACTACTTTGTTCAACGAATTTAGCAAATGAGTGACAATTGCCTCTCATGGCTGTCAATAAACCACAGCACAGAAACAATGCATTTTCTTCACGCACAAACAAGAGCATTCAAGTTTAAACGTCTATGGCTGGAGTTCATGATTTCTTTTGGTCTAATTATAATTAACATCAAAGCCAATCATTTAGTCACCAAGTCCGAACCAAATGACCAACAATTATGCATTAGTAATCCGGACAAAACGAAGCAATAATCTATTGCACATTTGAAATTTTTTTAAAGGAAAAGAATTTATTGTAGACACACATGCAGAGTGACTCCAATCCCGAAATAAAAGAATCGCCAGAAAAAATGACGTAGAAATGGTTTCCGTGTTATTTACCTTATATAAGCCTTTAACCACATTACGTTAGCTGCAAAAGATATATATATGACTGCTTTCATTACCCCTTTTGAATTGTTCGATTAACTTTATATATTTCTGTTTCAAGTTTGCTACCTAAAAATTTTAGAGGTTACTGGACAATATTCTGCGCGGTGACATCTATGTCTATATTCCATATCATGATGGCATTATGATCTTTAGTTTTGTCCTGAACTATTAAGCGAAGCAACTTAATAGTTGTATTATGCCTTTGCACATCTATCGGATCATGGACTCAAGATCATTTTTTTAAAGGCAAATTCAAAGTACATCAGTTCATTAATTTTGACACCATATTTTACCAGAAGACATTCATTTATTTGCAATTAAATGCAAGGTTGATCAAGATCTTTTCGTCCTCGTAAACTTTGATGGACTTTCAGAAAAATATGCAAGTTCTAAACTATTATTGTTAGTTCAATTTCGGCCTATCAAAACAAAGATAACCACTATATTGGTACTTAAAAATTTTAAAAAATGACAAAACAAGAACTGTAACATTTCTTGGTCATCGGATAATAAGGAATTACTTCTTCACAATGTCAACGCGTTAGAAAATGTTACTAGGCTAGCTCATCCATATTTAAAACGTCTTTTGTATTCACAATTTATGCTTCAATATAAGAAATCGGCCTGAACTTGGAGCAAAAAATCAAAGGATTTCGGAAGTCTATTAGTCATCGTACCCAAAATGTGAATTCATTAGTCAGAAAATACTCTATCAAAGCAAAACGAAGATTTGACAATTTCCACAATAATGACAAAATATTGCAGACATGCTTTCAATTCCAAAGGTTATGCTATCATCGCCTTTGCCTTCACAATTTTCAGTCAAATCTATGACTCTCAGAAAACCCATCTTGATGCCAACGATTCTTGTCATAAAACAAAACGACAAACTTCATGTTCAGAGATAAGTTGCTTGACATTAAATTAAGTTTTTATGCAGATTCTTTGTGAATTTACTCAATGTCTTATTCACGAGTATGTAACCCCAAAATTCACTTTAAGTAGAGAATTTTTTTAAATATTATTGACTTCATTTCCCATTCAGATTGTAATGCGACAGACAAACATATAATGTACCGTTTCTGGGGATGGTTTCGAGGAAGGAAACCATTTGATCTAATTGGTCTTAAAAGGCAAATAATGAATGCTCTTTTTATGAAACATGGTGTAATAGAAAACCTGATGATGCAGCTTCAATTTGTGTTACTTCACAATCGGTTTTGAATCCACGATCTGCTGAGTATGAAAAGGTATTCCTAAGATGCTCAGCTTAAAAGATTAGGTCAGGTCTCAAGATCATTATGCCACCAAGCTATGACGCATAATAATGTTTCTCATCACGCAAAATATTTTTCATTAACATCTTAAATTTCTCGGTAACTCACTTGAAACATGGAAGCATGTAAAGGAAAACGAATAAACCACAAACAGTCCTCTTTATATATTTTCTGCTAACAAAATGTGACGGTAGGCTTGTCTTAGTTCAATAACCGAGAAATTATCTCTACCACTACTTATCTGCTTCAAAATGCAGACGTGCCCAAGATGGAGCTCTGTCCGGGACAAATTCTAGCCAGTACGTAATTAGTACCCAATAAGGCGAAACCGGTCTACTGGATGAGTTTCCTTTTCTAAACTATACAATTCTTAGTTTATATTGTCAAATGGGTCAGGTATTTATATCAAGATCGCAACCTTGATTATAGTAATTGTTATCACCGCCTGTGCAACCAATGTTCGTTTAATTATCTTAAGAACAATTATTTGTATTTTTCCAAGAGCTGTTGATATATCAGTCAAAGTATGCATCAAAGACGGCTGTATGGCCTGTTACTATAAATTTTCTTAAGTTATTGTCCAAAAGCGTTTTCCAATTTAAGATTTGAGATCAGAGATCTTCTGATTGGCTAGATAATATTTAAGCCAATGTTTTAATCAAGGCTTATAATCTTTTGTGAGGCCTTGGCAATGGTGAGGTTCTCCGAAAATTCATTTCGTAAATTTTTATTAAGAAAACTAATTTGACAACCCCATGTGAGAATTGGTTCACCAGTAATTGTTGTAAGCAGTGGCCATAAAGACATCTCGGGAATGGAGCCATTCTTGGAAGCATAAATTGCTGCAGGTGTGTCTACGAAAACTTTCTCTGCAGTTTTAATTTGTTGGAGGTACAGAGTATATTGGATTACTCAGCCAGATCAAATATGCAAATTGGTTGGTCAATTGTTTTGGAATTTGCAACTAAATTATTGACTTCAATTTTATTTCTAGTTAAACGAGAAAAATCAACATAAACTGCAGCAATAGGTGTTTGGAATTTGATTCTCCTGTTTATGTGTGACGAAAACACATTGGTTCTATCTTATGGCCTACAGTCAACCATAAAATGAATCTGGCACCAATTTGTTACATTTTTCTAACAGAGCAGGAAATTTTGACATGAGTTTAAATAAGTTTCATGATAATGACGCAATTTTTTGCAGAATGCTGACTAAAATGTGGAAGAGATTTCGATTACTGTCTGTGCTCATATATCCTTTTCATATAAAAATGTTGAGACTTTAATTTATTAAACTGTGCTTTGCCAATAACGGATATTTCTGAAATTCTAGTTACATATTTTAGGGATTTCACAATCTCGTATATTCTAGCGTAATTGAATGAGAGAGTCACAAATAAATAATGAATTGGTTTAGTTTCATGAACATTCAAGTTTGGAGAAAGCTTAAAGAACATTATGAAACTAATATAAAAATGTGTATGGGAACATAAGTTCATATTTTATCATTTAAATATACGTTATCTGTAAATTTATTACTAAAAAAGAGAACATAACAAAAATTGCAACCAAAGAATTTATATAGTAAAAATTGAACAGATTGAAGCTGAATTCGCTATTGTTGGATTAATTTGACAATTTGGTGTAGAACCCTTATATTGCAGTTGATCGTAGAAATATTACGACGTATTTGAATAAGTGAACACAAAGAACTTTTATTTGTTGCGTTTACAATTTGAACGGTCATAAATTTCTTATATCAACGTCTGTTTTAAATTCGATGCCATTACGAAGACTATACGTGGCCTAGACTTGAGGATTGAGGTTTTATAATAATACGTCAGAAACTTAACATTACAAAATTAGGCAGCCAATATTACAGCATTGAAGAAGAGCCGTAAAATATACTTTAGAATAAAGAACATCATTCTTCGGATGCGAAACACATATGTTAAATCAAATAGATAACAATAGTAGAGAATGTACAATTGATTAAACACATCATATCACATAAATATGTCCATTATTTCTCATATTATTAAGTAAGTCTCGATATTTTTTATAAGCTTTATCAACACCGGAACATTCTGCATTAATTTCATTACATACGTTATATCATAGTTCTATGCCGCTGTAACACGCGGCTCCGCGTTACAACCCAACGATGTTCAATTTTGATAAATATATTTCTCTTTAAGGTCAAACAATCTAAATCTGTTTTTACACAATATTTCTCTTAACTGTGATTTTAGAAGAAATCTCTGTTAGTTTTAATCAGTTTTAATTGAGATTTCTTGAACTGCATTTTTATTTGTATTTAATAGGGTTTTGTTTAATAAATAAAAGGCACCCGCGCGCAATACGCAGGTAACATGCGGTGGATTTATTTGTCTCTGTGTTCAAATATTGGATTTACTTAGTTTACTGGCCTTAACCAGTTTTTATACAACTGATAACAGTTCAGTTATGAATTCATTAATCATGACATCTGGTGCTTCTCAATCTTTTATCCGAAACTCTATAGTTCAATGGATTTTTTTATTTTATCATTCAAAACCTAACAAACATTGGAATTATTATTTGCGTTACTTTTTATGACGGTTTTTACACGATTTCTATCCATCAATTATCAGTGACAACATTTACCAGTGATTTTAAACTAAATTGCTAATCAATCTGGATTTATATCATCATATATTTTCAATTATTTACATGTATTCAGCATGATTCAGACGTTTGTATTCCTGATAATTACTAGTGTATAAGACATTCAATTGTGTTGACAATATATCGTTTTGTTGCCGTCTTGAGCACGTCCGTTTTGTTTAACTGTGAATTGATTCATGCTTAGCTACACCATTTGCAATAAACGGATGAAAATGTATAAGTTTTCTTACTTCATCCCTCGGAAAATGTCAGGGAATGATCTAGGAATGGGTGGGGAAAACTACCACCATGAAAATATAGGAAATCATTACTAAATAGACAGCTGCCCCGCAATGTTTATCACTATAACTAAAAAAACATCCTACATCATTATTATAATAAGGACAAAGAACAGTTTTTTAATAAATTGCTTTTATACAATAGTTAATTATATAAATAATACTAGATTCTCAATCAAGTCCATCTGACCTGATAATTGGAAAGTCGAGATAAAATTCGAATGTATTATTATGCATAAGGGAGAACTGTGACTAACAATGATTTTTCAGTAATGATAGCTAATATAACGATATAATGGATTTTTTAATAAAATAATACAGATATTGAATACAGATATTTTAAAACAATATGCTACTGGTCACATTTATCCTTGTCTTTTGTTTAACCACGATAAGGTATTGTCATAGTCAAAATTCAAAAGATAAATAGGATCGTATATTTCTCCTAGTTCAGTATATTCAAATTTTAATGGTATTATAGGCGGAGGTGTTTCTCTAAGCGCTTTTGGCTATTGATTTTATATTTTGTAAATTTTTGAAAAAGAATAAATCTTACCCGCCATATTTTCCACCAAATGACGACAGATTGCCAAATGTCCAGACCTTATTCCTTCTCCATGAATCTTTATTCTTGGATTCATATAGGCTCCCGTCTACTAAATAAAGTGGAATACATATTACAATGGCATAAACTATGTAACAATTAAATTTGCAGTGATACGACTTGTAATCTGTTGGCATATATGGTGCAAGACAAAGTCTAATATATTCCACAATATTTTTTGTACAGCTTCTATCTTCTTCGACAAAACTTTTTAATGTGTTCTAAGTAACGATGGCATATCCCTGTGCTGGTCTAATCCAAATAATGTACATTTATAATTGTATGTCACTCGATAACATATTTCTCTTTATTAGCGCCCATACATTCTTAGCACAGCCGATTATTCTTCAAGTATGTCTACCAACAGAAGCTATACATGCAATAGTTCTGTCTAAATCCTTGATTTAATGATGAAGATTTATCTCGAAATGATCATTATTGAAGGCATCATGAAAATAAATATAATTAAATTCTGTCCACTTACAGATATTTAATGCTTTTTTACCATTTATTCTTAACCCTTATACTATTAAATGGCTACTAATCTCATAAAAACCTAGAGTATGTTAGTTTTAGAGAACTCTATATATTTTGGGTCAATTGGAAAGATGACTTTTAAATCACCAGCAAATTTGCAAAATCGATTATCAAGTAACTTATTCTGCAAATGCGTAAATATGATTTTAAATAAAATTGATCCGAAGCTTTATCCTTGTGGAACACTTCATGTAACTATTGATGATCTTGATCTCATATTATTTACTTGAATACTTATTCTTCTTTTATATAAAGAACATATAAATACCTAAAGATATTCGGCTCGTCATTTAATGAATTAATCGTCTTCGTAATAGCACCAAAAGATATAGTGTCAAAACCTTTTGAATTATCAATAAAGGCTCTTAATGCATCCAACTTTTTCTCACCCAGTGTAATTGAATGTTATCAAACTCAACAGGCAACATAAATTCAAAATAATCTAGTATCAATCGTTTTATTATCTTAAAAAATGAAAGGATAACAAAAATTAGTCTATAATCGTTGGCCTACAATGGCTTACCTGCTTAATGCAACGGTTTAGCAACAATATTGGAATACAGAGTCGTATTATTCTATTCTTCAAATTTCTGTTTATAAAGACGCAGAGCATATTCATAAAGGCTAGAGGTGTAACGCCTCAATTTGCCGACATATTGCGTAAATGAAATTCAAATTTCATTAACGCGGTACCAATTAAATAAGCGTGATTGCTGTCGTTCTTTCTACTTCACTGTTGGCCTACACGAATTTCACGAGTTTCGCAAATCACGCTGTGTCACCAAGTCTCTTGGACTTCAGTCACGCCAATCTTCATGTTGCTGTACAACTTGTCATACTTGATCGATTATCTACGTATGCCAGTTACCACGTTGTTGTCGCAGATCTTCAACAGAACAATTCTAAGCCTTCACACAGCAACCCACCTCTCTGGTTTAGACTACTCTAATTATCCCGGTTCATCCACAGGAAGGAATACCAGCCAACCAATCAGAGCTGGCCTCAAGTGTCTATGAGTACCTCTAGACACTGCAATACTACCAAACTTTCCCGGTATTTGATGAAAAACGCCAATTACGGCCCTGATAAGGGCCACTTACAGTAATTGTTTTTCGTTAACTACGGCTTTTAATTATTTTGTAACGTCGCACAGCATTTGCTTGTTTACAAAAAATGTATACGAAGATGATGTTTTGTTGCAGGAGTTGTGTTTTTGCGCACCTGGATTAATTGAAATTACCTGATCTGCGTTTTGACTAACGCAGCATTCATTGTTCCAGTAAATATCTTTTTTCATAATATTTCGATCTACCTTACCGTAGATCTTCATCAGATGCATTTCACGAAACAAATGAAGCAAATGTGTTGTTTCCTCTAGTCATAATATTTACATACCACATACTGACCTTTCATTAGATATTCGCGTGTCACATGTGTGTGTGTGCATTTTTATAACCGTTGTTTTCATCTAACTAATTTAGACCAGAGTGGCTGAATAATAATTTATCAATTGCATGCAATAACCATTCGTTTTTTTCACACTCAATGTAAATGACGTAACTGAGATGGGGAGACCCATAATTCAGAAACACTCGTCATAAAAACATGCCATGAGTGATAAGACCAGAAGTCCGAACGACTAATGCACATGTTAATTTACAATTCAAACCACTAAGTTATACTCAAGATAAGTTAATAACAGTTATTGGCGCACGCCACGCATGTGCATGTGTATGTGTATGCATAACTCGAAAAAAACTTGGTTAAATTATTTTGATACACATGTACGTACATCTAAATGAAACTGCAGTCAATAGACATTAATTTACCCTTTGCACGCGTCAGACAAATTATTACTTATAAATATTGTATTATTAGAATATTTCCAATGGGTAGGGTGGGGGTGTAAAACAGAAAATTGTTTATTCATTTCTTGAATAAAAGCCCACTAATTAGTCAATCTTAATTTGATGTTCTTAATCTTTTACTGGAGCTAGCTTCAGTTACCAATTCATGCAATTGCCTTTTCCTTCCATTAGCTAGTGCAGTATTTCAAATCGGACCTAAAGATTTTTCAACAACTGTTTCATTCAAAATATCATCTCTAGATTTAATTTCTATAGATTCCCTAATCAATCTCGTCACCCTATTACGACTACATATTGCTATGCGTTTGCATTCCTCCCAGTCGATAGTATGCCCAGTCTCCACTACATGACGAGCAAGATCTGATTTAGCAATATGTCCATACTTACACGCAGTTTTATGTTCACCTCTTCTTACTTTGATTGGACGCATGGTCTCACCAACATACTTGAGACTACAATCATTGCATGGGATCTCATACACTCCTGAAGTGTCTAAGGGTTCAATCTTTTCTTTTTGGTTAGGGAGTATAGTGCCTAGTGTAAGGGGCTGTTTTAAAACGGTCCTTATATTGTATTTTAAAGCTATTGATTTCACTTTCCTACTTAATATAGAGTCCGGTAATACCATGACCTTCCGCTCTTCCTTCTCCTTATCCGCTTTTATGTATCTCAAACTAGGATTAAATTTCTTCACCATGTCCCTCATTGTTGTATCTATTAAATGAGGAGGGTAACCATTAGTCTTGAATATATCGCGTAGTCTGTCTAATTCTAACTATCTATGCTTTATATCTGTTAACTTGAGACTTCTTAATGTAATAGGGTGACGAGATTGATTAGGGAATCTATAGAAATTAAATCTAGAGAAGATATTATGAATGAAACAGCTGTTGAAAAATCTTTAGGTCCGATTTGGAATACTGCACTAGCTAATGGAAAGAAAAGGCAATTGCATGAATTGGTAACTGAATCTAGCTCCAGTAAAAGATTAAGAACATCAGATTAAGATTGACTAATTATTGGGCTTTTATTCAAGAAATGAATAAACAATTATGAATATAGCCTTCAAATTTCATCTCTAACTATTCATTTGATTTTAAAACAAATAGTGATTTCAACCTTAATTTTCTGTTTTACACCCCCACCCTACCCATTGGAAATATTCTAATAATACAATATTTATAAGTAATAATTTGTCTGACGCGTGCAAAGGGTAAATTAATGTCTATTGACTGCAGTTTCATTTAGATGTACGTACATGTGTATCAAAATAAAATAATTTAACCAAGTTTTTTAGTTATGCATACACATACACATGGACATGCGTGGCGTGCGCCAATAACTGTTATTAACTTCTCCATCTTGAGTACAACCTAATGGTCTGAATTGTAATTTAACATGTGCATTAGTCTTTCGGACTTCTGGTTTAATCACTCATGGCATGTTTTTATGACGAGTGTTTCTGAATTATGGGTCTCCCCCATCTCAGTTACGTCATTTACATTGAGTGTGTTAAAAACGAATAGTTATTGCATGCAATTGATAAATTATTATTCAGCCACTCTGGTCGAAATTAGTTAGATGAAAACAACGGTTATGAAAATGTACACACACATATGTGACACGCGAATATCTAATGAAAGGTCAGTCTGAGGTATATATAATATTATGACTAGAGGAAATAAAACACTTGCTTCATTTGTTTCGTGAGATGCAACTGATGAAGCCTACGGTAGATGGGCTCGAAATATCTTGCTAAAAGAAATTACTGGAACAATGAAAGCTGCGTTAGTCAAAACGCAGATCAGGTAATTTCAATTAATTCAGTACCGCACAAAAAAAAACATTCCTTCAAGAAACATTTAACATGGAATTATAGCAGCAATGCCGTTAAATGGTATAATAAATATACGTTAATGAAACAACAAATCGTGAGGCAAGTGTCAAATATTTCCTTTTTAAGTATTTGTTTAAAACATGATGTTATTCCTAAATGCTTTCGTTTTAAATTAAATTTTAAGTTAAATGCTTATGGCAATGTCTCTTAAGCATGACCTTTGTATAAATATTATAAAAACTTTGATTCGGGATTTAGTTAAACGTAAGATTATACTTATTAAGGAAAAAACTAAATGAAGATCGATAATAACTTCTATTTTGCATGCCGATGATTTTAAATGCATTGAGGATTTCAGTGATAAAGCCCGCAATATAGAAATAAAAAAGTACAAATTAGATATGATAAAAAATTAGATGACTTGGGAATTTATAGACCCCAAGAAAGTGATAATTTAATCGGGACTAATAGAATAGTAAATCTATCAACATTAAATCTTAAGAAAGATTAAGTTGAACTACTTAACCGTGGTTTAAACATGGCTATTCCTGATGAAGGATTGGTAAGAAATGAATTAATTACTGAGGCTGTCAAAACGGCTCAACATCTTTCGGATGAGGATAGGGTAAAATTTGGATTAGACGTTGCCTCATTAGTTTTAACACACAAAGAGGATAAAGTTTAGCCTAACTATGAAGTTAAACGTCTCAGAAAAGATTTAGTATCAAATAATGTTACATGTCTAAGAGCGGATAAAGAACGAGCTACAGTTCTGGTGGGTCAATCCGATTATAATAATAAAATGTTAGAACATTTAAGTAATAAGGAAGCATACACTAAAATAACAAATAACCCAACGGATAGGTTACATGAGCAAGTAAAATTATTAATTAATAATATGCTTGCTAGTGAGGAATTGGATTCGACGCATGGTAACACTCTCATTCAAAGAGATACGGTTGCACACAGAATTTATGGTTTAGTTAAAGTGCATAAGCCGGGTAATCCTTTAAGAATCATAGTGAATTTAAATCACTCCCAACATATAAATTTTCAAAGTTTTTGTGCTATAGAATAAGAAAATATTCCTATTTCTTAAAACATACCTTACTTAATTCATATCCTTTGGTTGAAATTGTTGATAACTGTGACATATTAATGATCTGGAACCATGGTGATAATGAATTTTTAAATTTATTAAATTTAGCTAATCGAATGAGCGAACTCCAATTTACCTTAGAAAGGGAATCGTCAGGTGAATTACCATTTTTTGATGTCAAATTAATTACAAATGGTCAGAAATTGGGAAGAGATATTTATAGGAAGGTTACTTATTCAGGAATCCTTCTTAATTTCAAGTCAAATCACCCGTATTGTATGAAAGTTGGTATCTTAAAGTCATTAAAATTAAGAAGTCTCAAGTTAACAGATATAAAGCATAGAAAGTTAGAATTAAGTAGATTACGCAATATATTAAAGGCTAATGGTTACCTTCCTCATTTAATAGATGCAACGATGATGGACGTCGTGAAGAAATTTAATCCTAGTTTGAGGTACATAAAAGCGGATAAGGAGAAGGAATAGCGGAAGGTCATGGTATTACCGGACTGTATATAAAGTAGGAAAGTGAAATCATTAGCTTTAAAATACAATATAAGGACCGTGTTAAAACAGCCTCTTACACTTGGCACTATACTCCCTAACCAAAAAGAAAGAATTGAACCCTTAGAAACATCAGGAGTGTATGAGATCCGATGCAATGATTGTAGTCTCAAGTATGTTGGTGAGATCATGCGCCCAATAAAAGTAAGAAGGGGTGAACATAAAATTGCGTGTAAGTATGGACATAATGGTAAATCAGATCTTGCTCGTCATGTAGTGGAGACTGGGCATACTATCAACTGCGAGGAATGCAAACGCATAGCAATTTGTAGTCGTAATAGGGTGACGAGATTGATTAGGGAATCTATAGAAATTAAATCTGGAGATAATATTATGAATGAAACAGCTGTTGAAAAATCGATAGGTCCGATTTTGAATACCGCATTAGCTAAAGGCAGGAAAAGGCGATTTCATGAATTGGAAAGTGAAGCTAGCTCCAGTAAAAGAATAAGAACATCGGATTAAGATTGACTAATTAGTGGGCTTATAGTTAAAGTAATGAATAATCAATTATTATGAATATAGTCTTTCAAAATTTCATCTCTAACTATTCGTTTGATTTTAAAACACTCAGTGATTTCAACTCGAATTTTCTGTTTTGCACCCCCACCCTAACTATTGAAATTATTCTAATAATATTTATCAGTTATAATTTGTCTGACGCGTGCAAAGGGTAAATTAATGTCTATTGACTGCAGTCTCATTTAGACGTACGTACATGTGTATCAATTATATTTTAACGAAGTTTTTTAGTTATGCATACACATACACGCACATGCGTTGCGTGCGCCTATTTAATAGTATGCCAATAACAGTTATTGATTTGTCTATCTTAAGTACAACCCTAGTGGTCTGAATTGAAATTTAACGTGTGCATTGTTCTTTCGGACTTGTAGTTTTATCACTCATGGCATGTTTTTATGACGAGTGTTTCTGAATTATGGGTCTCCCCCACCTGAAAGCGGGGGCCATCTCAATTACGTCAATTACATTGAGTGTGTAAAACGAATAGTTAACGCATGCAATTGATAAATTATTATTCAGCCACTCTGGTCTAAATTAGTTAGATGAAAACAACAGTTATGAAAATGCACACACACACATGTGACACGCGAATATCTAATGAAAGGTCAGTCTGAGGTATATAAATATTATGACTGGAGGAAATAACACACTTGCTTCATTTGTTTCGTAAAATGCATCTGATGAAGCTCTACGGTAATGTAGATCGAAATATTATGAAAAAGAAAATTACTGGAACAATGAAAGCTGCGTTAGTCAAAACGCAGATCAGGTAATTGCAATTAATCCAGTACCGCAACAAGGACATTCCTTTAAGAAACATTTAACATGGAATTATAGCAGTAATACCGTTAAATGGTATAATAAATATACGTTAATGAAACAACAAATCGTGAGGCAAGTGTCAAATATTTCCTTTTTAAGTATTTGTTTAAAACATGATGTTATTCCTAAATGTTTTCGTTTTAAATTAAATTTTAAGTTAAATGCTTATGGCATGTCTCTTAAGCATGACCTTTGTATAAATATTATAAAAACTTTGATTCGTGATTTAGTTAAACGTAAGATTATACTTATTCAGAAAAAAACTAAACTAAGATCGATGTTAACTTCTCTTTTGCACGCAGATGATTTTAAATGCATTGAGGATTTCAGTGATAAAGCCCGTAATAGAGAAATAAAAAAGTA
>JAQBSW010004181.1:0-72451 GCA_029291075.1 Eudiplozoon nipponicum
TATCTCCACCATTGGTGAGGAATGTTGCGGGCAAGCTATTCTCTTTTTCAAAAATTTACAAAATTTACAATCAATTGCCAAAGGGGCTTAGAGAAACGCCTCCAACTAAAATGTCTTTTAAATTTTTATCTACCGAACTAGAAAAAGTGTTTAATCCTGCTGATATTTTTAATTTTGATTATGATAATACTTTCTCATGGTTAAATAAAAGACAGGATTAATTGTTTTCAGCAACATAATTTCTCCTGAGATTCTATCTTCAAATTTTGTATTATTAAAACTGAAATGTTATGCATTATATCATCTTGTTAATCAACAATGCACACAATCAATTATTAGTCATGGTTCCCTTTTTTACAAATGTTATACTCGAATTATAACTTAATTTTTTTTGTAATTTTGATGAAGAATCTATCACTGTTTACAGCTGATCTTTCTGATGCTGATAAATTGTACAGTACAACTAATTGCACATATATGTGTGATGTGATATCTTTTTATATTGTACATTTTCTAATTTTATTATTTGATGGAACATGTGTGGTTTGAATCCAAATAAAGTTATTCTTTTCTAAAAAAAAGAAATCTATTTCCTCTCAGAATGAACTAACACAAAGTTGATGAAAACGCTTCTCTTTCACAACTCCCATCGACATTATTGTTAAATAATTTGCTAATCACTATTTAATTCAACTTTTCATATCCCAACTTTTGAATTGTATGTTGTCACTTCCAATATTAGGCAAGATGACCTTTGTTGCCAAATAAATTTATCATCCATTTTACTGTTTATCTGGGAATATGAGGAATTTTTGGTCATTTGATATGTAGTCAAAAGAATGAAGGTCATATTAGTAATATAACTGATTTTTCGTGGTTGATTTCACATTGTGGAGATTCCAGTCCTATTAGCTGATGAGAGCCCCATAGACGTCAAGTCATATTCAATCTTAGTGATAAGATAGTTTTATCATCCATTTCTATCAAGTTCTAGATTACGTCTCCCTCTACCATGCTATTTGTGTCCTCAATTTTAAGATTAGCTTCTTTGTTAATCACACCTAAATATATCATAAATTAATTAAGTAATAAGCGGAGAACTGTGTACTTCTTCCACAACACTGCACCTGAATATTTAACTTGGAAAGAGATCAGATGCGAAAAACGTTGCGCCTTGTTAATTTGTCACTGGCATTACAAAATCGTCTGAGGTTGATGGAACGTGATGATCTTGTAGTTTGGTTTAACACGATATCGATGCTGCTATAAACGTGTCTTGTGAGAGTTGATGGTTTGACTTTAGTTCCTGTGTAATCGGATTGAAAACAACAGACTCGTCCATGGAACGATAGTCCTTCAACTTATCTAGTACTTCAGTATCATCGTCAATCCTGCTAAACTGAGGAATGCAATGATTGAAAGTAACACAATCCAACATGCCAATTACTTCTGTGACGATAATTTTTTCTGTCATCATCTTGAACATATACGGTCCTTTGTAAAATAGAGTCAGGCAGTTCATTCCATTTACATTACTTACGTAAATATGCGAAGCAAATCTTTGATCGGAGGCAAACATCATTTGGTTTTTGCTTTTCTAGTCTTTGTTGGAGTTAAACGACATATATTATCTCGAAATGTTCCTACAAACGAATCTATGGAGCTATAAGCTCAATCAAGACTACTTGGAGAGTCTATTAGAAGAACTCTAGACAAACATAATAGATTTCCATATACAATACTGCTATTGAGGTTCCTAATTGTGCCCTACACCTGTTGCGCATGGCAAGTAATACTATAGGAATATCGTGTAACCAGCTTGTTCCACTAGTACATTTCATTGCAGCTTTCAGTTCATGATGCAGCCTTTCTATCATCTCATTCGCGAGTGGATATTATGCGCTAGTATGCAATACATTTATTCCCAATGTTTTGAGAGATCTTATGAAAAGCTCTGACATAAATTGACAATCACGATCACTTTTGGCCCTTACCGGAAAAACATAACGCGATATCCAATTATGTAGGAACGCGAACAAGACTTCTTGCGCTGTCATATCCTTCCAAATCGCTACTTCAAATTGACGGCTAAAATAATCAACCATTTCGATACTGTTTGTGCTAGAGAACTGGTGTTGCGCAGCCATTGTTAACAATTATATTTGACCGTTAACCTCGAGGACTTCGACAATATCTATATGTATAGGTCTAACCGTCCACTTTGTTTTACTAATATTCCTTATTTAGGTTCTAGTATATCTCCAAACCTTACAGGTTTGATAATTGAAACAAACTCTCTCCCAAGCCCGTATGTCTTGAGATATATGCTGCAAAACGAATCTGTCAGGAATAATTCGAATGGTGGTTTTTATGGATGGGTGTCAAAAATCGTGTAATTGTTTTATTGTTTTGGCGCGTAACTCCAACGGAACATATGGTCGGGTTTTTTTTCTGGACGTTTCGCATAACAACAACTTTCTACTCAGGAATTTGCGAGTAAAGCCAAGTCTCTCAAACAATATCAACGTAAAGAGATCCGATCTTTACGCTTCCTCGATTTGCTTGACTAAATTGCTGGTAGACTCATATAGATCCTTCAATGCACATTGACGTAACAGTTCGACGTCTGCCTAATTCGATATGCTAAGTGCATCTGCTTCCATATTCCTTTTTCCAGCATCCTGATAAACAGTGAAGACAAGCTCCGCTAATCGGGTAATCTGGGAATTCATCCTGCAAGAAAAATAAATCCTCGCGATTTTACCAGGTTTGCTTAGAAACCACTTATGATCTGTCATTAACTTGAACTGAAAACCGACAAAATAATGCTAAAAATGTAATACTGCTGCATACACAGCAAAAGGATCTTTACCAAAAGTATCATACCCGTTTTCCCAATCTTTCGGCTATAATAACCAATTGGTCTTATTTTATCCTTGTCTCTTTGTTAAACCACTGCCCCTATTGCAACATCTGAGGCATTCATGATAATCTCAAATGGCTTATCCCAAACTACAGGCGCTGGAGTGGTTATGTCACTTAGCAGTTATTTAACCCTATGAAAATTTTCTCGGTCTTCCTGACTCAAGTTTATAGGCCAAGACTTCTTGATCGTGCTCTTTTCACGTGTAAGTTGGCGTTTTAGCGATTCTAAAATTCGGGCTGGACCTGGAATGAATCATCGATAATAGTTGATCATGCCCAAGAACTTTTGCAACTGCCTCACGATCTAGGGCTCTGTGACGTACTTGATAGTTTAGATTTTATCTTTAAAAGATTTAATTCAGTCTTTGGAAAGTATATGTTAAAGATATTTAACAACAGAAAAATTAATTTTGCTCTTATTTTTTTTACCACTTATGCATATAGTTCCAGCCTGATCAAAATAATTATGTCTTCTACGAACACATTCACAAATGGACAATTCTGTAGGATTCCTTCAGCCAAACGTTAAAATGTCTGACTGATATTCTTTAAACCAAAGGCATTAAAAGAAATTCCTGCGGTCCTCCTCCTATTGTGCCAAGGGTGGGACATTTGGTGTACAAGGAAACGGAGCCACCAAATCTATTTAGTTCTCTAATCCTGTCTTGAAACCAATTCGATTGGTACTAGAAGTTTAAAACCCTGCAATATGTTTCTCGGTGATATCGGAAACGTCACTTGCGACTATAGGAAAAAGTAAACGAACAGATCGAACCGCTGAAGTATCAAACTCGTGTGTATTAAAACTCTCACGACTTCTCCGATGGTCCTAGTATCTAGTGTCCTATTGAAATGAATCAAGAAATCTATCCCAGTTTTATTCTCCTTGACGTCGTCTACCAAAAAATTCCACTTAAAGTTACCGATAGTTCTTTTGGTCTCATAACCTCTATTGGAATACATTTTGCAGATAATAGTGTTACAAAATTCTTCCAACTCATCTGAATTAACTATGCTAACATCTGCACCCATGTCAAATGAGAAAGTCAAGTCAATTCATCGTTAATAATGAATTTATTGTTGGATAATACGGCAATGATTTCCAGATCTCCGATTTAACAGAATCTAGCCTCCTTGCCGTCTTTCTCGATGTTATTCCATTGTAACACGCGGCTTCGTGTTACAATCCAACGATGTTCGTTTGTTATAAATACAGTGCTCTTTAAGGTCAAATATTCTAACTCTGTTCTTACACAATATTTCTCTTAACTGTGATTTTAGAAACAATTTCTGTTAGTTTCAAGCAGTTTTAATCGATATTTCTTGAACTGCAATTTTATTTGGAATTAACAGTGTTTTTATTAAAAAACAGAACCGCGCTTGATCCGCGAGGATCACGCGGTGGACTATTGTGTCACAGTGAATTTATTTCGCTCATTTGATTATTCACAATTTTACTGTTATCAGTTAACTGTGCCATTCAGAATTTCAGAGAATAATAGATTATAATAATGACATGAACTAAATATTCGTGAGTTTTTGGTCATTGAAGTCTTTATGTGGCTTGTAATACTATAGGAATATCGTGTAACCAGCTTGTTCCACTAGTACATTTCATTGCAGCTTTCAGATCATGATGCAGCCTTTCTATCATCTCATTCGCGAGTGGATATTATGCGCTAGTATGCAATACATTTATTCCCAATGTTTTGAGAGATCTTATGAAAAGCTCTGACATAAATTGACAATCACGATCACTTTTGGCCCTTACCGGAAAAACATAACGCGATATCCAATTATGTAGGAACGCAAACAAGACTTCTTGCGCTGTCATATCCTTCAAAATCGCTACTTCAAATTGACGGCTAAAATAATCAACCATTTCGATACTGTTTGTGCTAGAGAACTGGTGTTGCGCAGCCATTGTTAACAATTATATTTGACCGTTAACCTCGAGGACTTCAACAATATCTATATGTATAGGTCTAACCGTCCACTTTGTTTTACTAATATTCCTTATTTAGGTTCTAGTATATCTCCAAACCTTACAGGTTTGATAATTGAAACAAACTCTCTCCCAAGCCCGTATGTCTTGAGATATATGCTGCAAAACGAATCTGTCAGGAATAATTCGAATGGTGGTTTTTATGGATGGGTGTCAAAAATCGTGTAATTGTTTTATTGTTTTGGCGCGTAACTCCAGCGGCACATATGGTCGGGTTTTTTTTCTGGACGTTTCGCATAACAACAACTTTCTACTCAGGAATTTGCGAGTAAAGCCAAGTCTCTCAAACAATATCAACGTAAAGAGATCCGATCTTTACGCTTCCTCGATTTGCTTGACTAAATTGCTGGTAGACTCATATAGATCCTTCAATGCACATTGACGTAACAGTTCGACGTCTGCCTAATTCGATATGCTAAGTGCATCTGCTTCCATATTCCTTTTTCCAGCATCCTGATAAACAGTGAAGACAAGCTCCGCTAATCGGGTAATCTGGGAATTCATCCTGCAAGAAAAATAAATCCTCGCGATTTTACCAGGTTTGCTTAGAAACCACTTATGATCTGTCATTAACTTGAACTGAAAACCGACAAAATAATGCTAAAAATGTAATACTGCAGCATACACAGCAAGAAGCTCTTTACCAAAAGTATCATACCGGTTTTCCCAATCTTTCGGCTATAATAACCAATTGGTCTTATTTTATCCTTGTCTCTTTGTTAAACCACTGCCCCTATTGCAACATCTGAGGCATTCATGATAATCTCAAATGGCTTATCCCAAACTACAGGCGCTGGAGTGGTTATGTCACTTAGCAGTTATTTAACCCTATGAAAATTTTCTGTCTTCCTGACTGAAGTTGATAAGCCAAGACTTCTTAATCGTGCTCTTTTCACGTGTAAGTTGGCGTTTTAGCGATTCTAAAATTCGGGCTGAACCTGGAATGAATCATCGATAATATTTTATCATGCCCAAGAACTTTTGCGACTGCCTCACGATCTAGGGCTCTGTGACGTACTTGATAGCTCGGATTTTATCTTTAAAAGATTTAATTCAGTCTTTGGAAAGTATATGTTAATGATATTTAACAACAGAAAAATTAATTTTGCTCTTATTTTTTTTTACCACTTATGCATATAGTTCCAGCCTCATCAAAATAATTATGTCTTCTACGAACACATTCACAAATGGACAATTCTGTAGGATTCCTTCAGCCAAACGTTAAATTGTCTGACTGATATTATTTAAACCAATAGGCATTAAAAGAAATTCCTGCGGTTCACCTTCTATAGTGCCAAGGGTGGGACCTTTGGTGTACAAGGAAACGGAGCCACCAAATCTATTTAGTTCTCTAATCCTGTCTTGAAACCAATTCGATTGGTACTAGAAGTTTAAAACCCTGCAATATGTTTCTCGGTGATATCGGAAACGTCACTTGCGACTATAGGAAAAAGTAAACGAACAGATCGAACCGCTGAAGTATCAAACTCCGTGTGTGTTAAAGCTCTCACGACTTCTCCGATGGTCCTAGTATCTAGTGTCCTAATGAAATGAATCAAGAAATCTATCCCAGTTTTATTCTCTTTGACGTCGGCTACCAAAAAATTCCACTTAAAGTTACCGATAGTTCTTTTGGTCTCATAACCTCTATTGGAATACATTTTGCAGATAATAGTGTTACAAAATTCTTCCAACTCATCTGAATTAACTATGCTAACATCTGCACCCATGTCAAATGAGAAAGTCAAGTCAATTCATCGTTAATAATGAATTTATTGTTGGATAATACGGCAATGATTTCCAGATCTCCGATTTAACAGAATCTAGCCTCCTTGCCGTCTTTCTCGATGTTATTCCATCGTAACACGCGGCTTCGTGTTACAATCCAACGATGTTCGTTTGTTATAAATACAGTGCTCTTTAAGGTCAAATATTCTAACTCTGTTCTTACACAATATTTCTCTTAACTGTGCTTTTAGGAACAATCTCTGTTAGTTTCAAGCAGTTTTAATCGATATTTCTTGAACTGCAATTTTATTTGGAATTAACAGTGTTTTTTTTAAAACACAGAACCACGCTTGATCCGCGAGGATCACGCGGTGGACTATTGTGTCACAGTGAATTTATTTCGCTCAGTTGATTATTCACAATTTTACTGTTATCAGTTAACTGTGCCATTCAGAATTTCAGAGAATAATAGATTATAATAATGACATGAACTAAATATTCGTGAGTTTTTGGTCATTGAAGTCATTATGTGGCTTGTAATACTATAGGAATATCGTGTAACCAGCTTGTTCCACTAGTACATTTCATTGCAGCTTTCAGTTCATGATGCAGCCTTTCTATCATCTCATTCGCGAGTGGATATTATGCGCTAGTATGCAATACATTTATTCCCAATGTCTTGAGAGATCTTATGAAAAGCTCTGACATAAATTGACAATCACGATCACTATTGGCCCTTACCGGAAAAACATAACGCGATATCCAATTATGTAGGAACGCAAACAAGACTTCTTGCGCTGTCATATCCTTCCAAATCGCTACTTCAAAACGACGGCGAAAATAATCAACCATTTCGATACTGTTTGTGCTAGAGAACTGGTGTTGCGCAGCCATTGTTAACAATTATATTTGACCGTTAACCTCGAGGACTTCAACAATATCTATATTTATAGGTCTAACCGTCCACTTTGTTTTACTAATATTCCTTATTTAGGTTCTAGTATATCTCCAAACCTTACAGGTTTGATAATTGAAACAAACTCTCTCCCAAGCCCGTATGTCTTGAGATATATGCTGCAAAACGAATCTGTCAGGAATAATTCGAATGGTGGTTTTTATGGATGGGTGTCAAAAATCGTGTAATTGTTTTATTGTTTTGGCGCGTAACTCCAACGGAACATATGGTCGGGTTTTTTTTCTGGACGTTTCGCATAACAACAACTTTCTACTCAGGAATTTGCGAGTAAAGCCAAGTCTCTCAAACAATATCAACGTAAAGAGATCCGATCTTTACGCTTCCTCGATTTGCTTGACTAAATTGCTGGTAGACTCATATAGATCCTTCAATGCACATTGACGTAACAGTTCGACGTCTGCCTAATTCGATATGCTAAGTGCATCTGCTTCCACATTCCTTTTTCCAGCATCCTGATAAACAGTGAAGACAAACTCCGCTAATCGGGTAATCTGGGAATTCATCCTGCAAGAAAAATAAATCCTCGCGATTTTACCAGGTTTGCTTAGAAACCACTTATGATCTGTCATTAACTTGAACTGAAAACCGACAAAATAACGCTAAAAATGTAATACTGCTGCATACACAGCAAAAGGATCTTTACCAAAAGTATCATACCCCTTTTCCCAATCTTTTGGCTATAATAACCAATTGGTCTTATTTTATCCTTGTCTCTTTGTTAAACCACTGCCCCTATTGCAACATCTGAGGCATTCATGATAATCTCAAATGGCTTATCCCAAACTACAGGCGCTGGAGTGGTTATGTCACTTAGCAGTTATTTAACCCTATGAAAATTTTCTGTCTTCCTGACTGAAGTTGATAAGCCAAGACTTCTTAATCGTGCTCTTTTCACGTGTAAGTTGGCGTTTTAGCGATTCTAAAATTCGGGCTGGACCTGGAATGAATCATCGATAATAGTTGATCATGCCCAAGAACTTTTGCAACTGCCTCACGATCTAGGGCTCTGTGACGTACTTGATAGCTTGGATTTTATCTTTAAAAGATTTAATTCAGTCTTTGGGAAGTATATGTTAAAGATATTTAACAACAGAAAAATTAATTTTTGCTCTTATTTTTTTTACCACTTATCCATATAGTTCCAGCCTCATCAAAATAATTATGTCTTCTTCGAACACATTCACAAATGGACAATTCTGTAGGATTCCTTCAGCCAAACGTTAAAATGTCTCACTGATATTATTTAAACCAAAGGCATTAAAAGAAATTCCTGCGGTTCTCCTTCTATTGTGCCAAGGGTGGGACCTTTGGTGTACAAGGAAACGGAGCCACCAAATCTATTTAGTTCTCTAATTCTGTCTTGAAACCAATTCGATTGATACTAGAAGTTTAAAACCCTGCAATATGTTTCTCGGTGATATTAGAAAAGTCACTTGCGACTATAGGAAAAAGTAAACGAACAGATCTAACCGCTGAAGTTTCAAACTCCGTGTGTATTAAAACTCTCACGACTTCTCCGATGGTCCTAGTATCTAGTGTCCGATTGAAATGAATCAAGAAATCTATCCCAGTTTTATTCTCCTTGACGTCGGCTACCAAAAAATTCCACTTAAAGTTACCGATAGTTCTTTTGGTCTCATAACCTCTATTGGAATACATTTTGCAGATAATAGTGTTACAAAATTCTTCCAACTCATCTGAATTAACTATGCTAACTTCTGCACCCATGTCAAATGAGAAGATCAAGTCAATTCATCGTTAATAATGAATTTATTGTTGGATAATACGGCAATGATTTCCAGATCTCCGATTTATCAGAATCTAGCCTCCTTGCCGTCTTTCTCGATGTTATTCCCTTGTAACACGCGGCTTCGTGTTACAATCCAACGATGTTCGTTTGTTATAAATACAGTGCTCTTTAAGGTCAAATATTCTAACTCTGTTCTTACACAATATTTCTCTTAACTGTGATTTTAGGAACAATTTCTGTTAGTTTCAAGCAGTTTTAATCGATATTTCTTGAACTGCAATTTTATTTGGAATTAACAGTGTTTTTTTTAAAACACAGAACCACGCTTGATCCGCGAGGATCAAGCGGTGGACTATTGTGTCACAGTGAATTTATTTCGCTCATTTGATTATTCACAATTTTACTGTTATCAGTTAACTATGCCATTCAGAATTTCAGAGAATAATAGATTATAATAATGACATGAACTAAATATTCGTGATTTTTTGGTCATTGAAGTCATTATGTGGCTTGTAATACTATAGGAATATCGTGTAACCAGCTTGTTCCACTAGTACATTTCATTGCAGCTTTCAGTTCATGATGCAGCCTTTCTATCATCTCATTCGCGAGTGGATATTATGCGCTAGTATGCAATACATTTATTCCCAATGTTTTGAGAGATCTTATGAAAAGCTCTGACATAAATTGACAATCACGATCACTATTGGCCCTTTCCGGAACACCATAACGCGATATCCAATTATGTAGGAACGCAAACAAGACTTCTTGCGCTGTCATATCCTTCAAAATCGCTACTTCAAATTGACGGCGAAAATAATCAACCATTTCGATACTGTTTGTGCTAGAGAACTGGTGTTGCGCAGCCATTGTTAACAATTATATTTGACCGTTAACCTCGAGGACTTCAACAATATCTATATTTATAGGTCTAACCGTCCACTTTGTTTTACTAATATTCCTTATTTAGGTTCTAGTATATCTCCAAACCTTACAGGTTTGATAATTGAAACAAACTCTCTCCCAAGCCCGTATGTCTTGAGATATATGCTGCAAAACGAATCTGTCAGGAATAATTCGAATGGTGGTTTTTATGGATGGGTGTCAAAAATCGTGTAATTGTTTTATTGTTTTGGCGCGTAACTCCAACGGAACATATGGTCGGGTTTTTTTTCTGGACGTTTCGCATAACAACAACTTTCTACTCAGGAATTTGCGAGTAAAGCCAAGTCTCTCAAACAATATCAACGTAAAGAGATCCGATCTTTACGCTTCCTCGATTTGCTTGACTAAATTGCTGGTAGACTCATATAGATCCTTCAATGCACATTGACGTAACAGTTCGACGTCTGCCTAATTCGATATGCTAAGTGCATCTGCTTCCACATTCCTTTTTCCAGCATCCTGATAAACAGTGAAGACAAACTCCGCTAATCGGGTAATCTGGGAATTCATCCTGCAAGAAAAATAAATCCTCGCGATTTTACCAGGTTTGCTTAGAAACCACTTATGATCTGTCATTAACTTGAACTGAAAACCGACAAAATAACGCTAAAAATGTAATACTGCTGCATACACAGCAAAAGGATCTTTACCAAAAGTATCATACCCATTTTCCCAATCTTTCGGCTATAATAACCAATTGGTCTTATTTTATCCTTGTCTCTTTGTTAAACCACTGCCCCTATTGCAACATCTGAGGCATTCATGATAATCTCAAATGGCTTATCCCAATCTACAGGCGCTGGAGTGGTTATGTCACTTAGCAGTTATTTAACCCTATGAAAATTTTCTCAGTCTTCCTGACTGAAGTTGATAAGCCAAGACTTCTTAATCGTGCTCTTTTCACGTGTAAGTTGGCGTTTTAGCGATTCTAAAATTCGGGCTGGACCTGGAATGAATCATCGATAATAGTTGATCATGCCCAAGAACTTTTGCAACTGCCTCACGATCTAGGGCTCTGTGACGTACTTGATAGCTTGGATTTTATCTTTAAAAGATTTAATTCAGTCTTTGGGAAGTATATGTTAAAGATATTTAACAACAGAAAAATTAATTTTGCTCTTATTTTTTTTTACCACTTATCCATATAGTTACACCCTCATCAAAATAATTATGTCTTCTACGAACACATTCACAAATGGACAATTCTGTAGGATTCCTTCAGCAAAACGTTAAATTGTCTGACTGATATTATTTAAACAATAGGCATTAAAAGAAATTCCTGCGGTTCACCTTCTATAGTGCCAAGGGTGGGACCTTTGGTGTACAAGGAAACGGAGCCACCAAATCTATTTATTTCTCTAATCCTGTCTTGAAACCAATTCGATTGGTACTAGAAGTTTAAAACCCTGCAATATGTTTCTCGGTGATATCGGAAACGTCACTTGCGACTATAGGAAAAAGTAAACGAACAGATCGAACCGCTGAAGTATCAAACTCGTGTGTATTAAGACTCTCACGACTTCTCCGATGGTCCTAGTATCTAGTGTCCGATTGAAATGAATCAAGAAATCTATCCCAGTTTTATTCTCTTTGACGTCGGCTACCAAAAAATTCCACTTAAAGTTACCGATAGTTCTTTTGGTCTCATAACCTCTATTGGAATACATTTTGCAGATAATAGTGTTACAAAATTCTTCCAACTCATCTGAATTAACTATGCTAACATCTGCACCCATGTCAAATGAGAAAGTCAAGTCAATTCATCGTTAATAATGAATTTATTGTTGGATAATACGGCAATGATTTCCAGATCTCCGATTTAACAGAATCTAGCCTCCTTGCCGTCTTTCTCGATGTTATTCCATTGTAACACGCGGCTCCGTGTTACAATCCAACGATGTTCGTTTGTTATAAATACAGTGCTCTTTAAGGTCAAATATTCTAACTCTGTTCTTACACAATATTTCTCTTAACTGTGCTTTTAGGAACAATCTCTGTTAGTTTCAAGCAGTTTTAATCGATATTTCTTGAACTGCAATTTTATTTGGAATTAACAGTGTTTTTTTTAAAACACAGAACCACGCTTGATCCGCGAGGATCAAGCGGTGGAATATTGTGTCACAGTGAATTTATTTCGCTCATTTGATTATTCACAATTTTACTGTTATCAGTTAACTATGCCATTCAGAATTTCAGAGAATAATAGATTATAATAATGACATGAACTAAATATTCGTGGATTTTTGGTCATTGAAGTCATTATGTGGCTTTGTAATACTATAGGAATATCGTGTAACCAGCTTGTTCCACTAGTACATTTCATTGCAGCTTTCAGTCCATGATGCACCTTTCTATCATCTCATCGCTAGTGGATATTATGCGCTAGTATGCAATACATTTATTCCCAATGTCTTGAGAGAGATCTTATGAAAAGTTCTGACATAACGGACAATCACGATCACTATTGCCCTACCGGAAAACCATAACGGGATAACCAATTATGTAGGAACGTGAACAAGACTTCTTGCGCTGTCATATCCTTCAAAATCGCTACTTCAAAACGACGGCGAAAATAATCAACCATTTCGATACTGTTTGTGTTGGAGAACTGGTGTTGCGCAGCCATTGTTAACAATTATCGTTGACTTAACATCGAGGACTTCGACAATATCTATATGTATAGGTCTAACCGTCCACTTTGTTTTACTAATATTCCTTATTTAGGTTCTAGTATATCTCCAAACCTTACAGGTTTGATAATTGAAACAAACTCTCTCCCAAGCGCGTATGTCTTGAGATATATACTGCAAAACGAATCTGTCAGGAATAAGTCGAATGGTGGTTTTTATGGATGGGTGTCAAAATCGTGTAATTGTTTTATTGTTTTGGCGCGTAACTCCAACGGAACATATGGTCGGGTTTTTTTTCTGGACGTTTCGCATAACAACAACTTTCTATTCAGGAATTTGCGAGTAAAGCCAAGTCTCTCAAACAATAACAACGTAAAGTGATCCGATCTTTACGCTTCCTCGATTTGCTTGACTAAATTGCTGGTAGACTCATATAGATCCTTCAATGCACATTGACGTAACAGTTCGACGTCTGCCTAATTCGATATGCTAAGTGCATCTGCTTCCACATTCCATTTTCCAGCATCCTGATAAACAGTGAAGACAAACTCCGCTAATCGGGTAATCTGGGAATTCATCCTGCAAGAAAAATAAATCCTCGCGATTTTACCAGGTTTGCTTAGAAACAACTTATGATCTGTCATTAACTTGAACCGAAAACCGACAAAATAACGCTAAAAATGTAATACTGCTGCATACACAGCAAAAGGATCTTTACCAAAAGAATCATACCCCTTTTCCCAATCTTTCGGCTATAATAACCAATTGGTCTTATTTTATCCTTGTCTCTTTGTTAAACCACTGCCCCTATTGCAACATCTGAGGCATTCATGATAATCTCAAATGGCTTATCCCAATCTACAGGCGCTGGAGTGGTTATGTCACTTAGCAGTTATTTAACCCTATGAAAATTTTCTGTCTTCCTGACTGAAGTTGATAAGCCAAGACTTCTTAATCGTGCTCTTTTCACGTGTAAGTTGGCGTTTTAGCGATTCTAAAATTCGGGCTGGACCTGGAATGAATCATCGATAATAGTTGATCATGCCCAAGAACTTTTGCAACTGCCTCACGATCTAGGGCTCTGTGACGTACTTGATAGCTTGGATTTTATCTTTAAAAGATTTAATTCAGTCTTTGGGAAGTATATGTTAAAGATATTTAACAACAGAAAAATTAATTTTTGCTCTTATTTTTTTTACCACTTATCCATATAGTTCCAGCCTCATCAAAATAATTATGTCTTCTTCGAACACATTCACAAATGGACAATTCTGTAGGATTCCTTCAGCCAAACGTTAAAATGTCTCACTGATATTATTTAAACCAAAGGCATTAAAAGAAATTCCTGCGGTTCTCCTTCTATTGTGCCAAGGGTGGGACCTTTGGTGTACAAGGAAACGGAGCCACCAAATCTATTTAGTTCTCTAATCCTTTCTTGAAACCAATTCGATTGGTACTAGAAGTTTAAAACCCTGCAATATGTTTCTCGGTGATATCGGAAACGTCACTTGCGACTATAGGAAAAAGTAAACGAACAGATCGAACCGCTGAAGTATCAAACTCGTGTGTATTAAGACTCTCACGACTTCTCCGATGGTCCTAGTATCTAGTGTCCGATTGAAATGAATCAAGAAATCTATCCCAGTTTTATTCTCTTTGACGTCGGCTACCAAAAAATTCCACTTAAAGTTACCGATAGTTCTTTTGGTCTCATAACCTCTATTGGAATACATTTTGCAGATAATAGTGTTACAAAATTCTTCCAACTCATCTGAATTAACTATGCTAACTTCTGCACCCATGTCAAATGAGAAGATCAAGTCAATTCATCGTTAATAATGAATTTATTGTTGGATAATACGGCAATGATTTCCACATCTGCGATTTATCAGAATCTAGCCTCCTTGCCGTCTTTCTCGATGTTATTCCCTTGTAACACGCGGCTTCGTGTTACAATCCAACGATGTTCGTTTGTTATAAAGACAGTGCTCTTTTAAGGTCAAATATTCTAACTCTGTTCTTACACAATATTTCTCTTAACTGTGATTTTAGGAACAATCTCTGTTAGTCTCAAGCAGTTTTAATCGATATTTCTTGAACTGCAATTTTATTTGGAATTAACAGTGTTTTTATTAAAAAACAGAACCGCGCGCGATCCGCGAGGATCACGCGGTGGACTATTGTGTCACAGTGAATTTATTTCGCTCAGTTGGATTATTCACAATTTTACTGTTATCAGTTAACTGTGCCATTCAGAATTTCAGAGAATAATAGATTATAATAATGACATGAACTAACATACGTGAGTTTTTGGTCATTGAAGTCTTTATATGGTTTGTAATAATTATAGGAATATCGTAACCAGTTTGTTCTGACTAGTACATTTCTATCAGGCTTTCTAGATCATGATGCCTTCTATCATCTCATTCGCGAGTTGATATTATGCTAGTATGCAATACATTTATTCCCAATGTTTTGAGAGATCTTATGAAAAGCTCTGACATAAATTGACAATCACGATCACTATTAGCCCTTACCGGAAAAACATAACGCGATATCCAATTATGTAGGAACGCGAACAAGACTTCTTGCGCTGTCATATCCTTCCAAATCGCTACTTCAAATTGACGGCTAAAATAATCAACCATTTCGATACTGTTTGTGCTGGAGAACTGGTGTTGCGCAGCCATTGTTAACAATTATATTTGACCGTTAACCTCGAGGACTTCGACAATATCTATATGTATAGGTCTAACCGTCCACTTTGTTTTACTAATATTCCTTATTTAGGTTCTAGTATATCTCCAAACCTTACAGGTTTGATAATTGAAACAAACTCTCTCCCAAGCGCGTATGTCTTGAGATATATACTGCAAAACGAATCTGTCAGGAATAAGTCGAATGGTGGTTTTTATGGATGGGTGTCAAAATCGTGTAATTGTTTTATTGTTTTGGCGCGTAACTCCAACGGAACATATGGTCGGGTTTTTTTTCTGGACGTTTCGCATAACAACAACTTTCTATTCAGGAATTTGCGAGTAAAGCCAAGTCTCTCAAACAATAACAACGTAAAGTGATCCGATCTTTACGCTTCCTCGATTTGCTTGACTAAATTGCTGGTAGACTCATATAGATCCTTCAATGCACATTGACGTAACAGTTCGACGTCTGCCTAATTCGATATGCTAAGTGCATCTGCTTCCACATTCCATTTTCCAGCATCCTGATAAACAGTGAAGACAAACTCCGCTAATCGGGTAATCTGGGAATTCATCCTGCAAGAAAAATAAATCCTCGCGATTTTACCAGGTTTGCTTAGAAACAACTTATGATCTGTCATTAACTTGAACCGAAAACCGACAAAATAACGCTAAAAATGTAATACTGCTGCATACACAGCAAAAGGATCTTTACCAAAAGAATCATACCCCTTTTCCCAATCTTTCGGCTATAATAACCAATTGGTCTTATTTTATCCTTGTCTCTTTGTTAAACCACTGCCCCTATTGCAACATCTGAGGCATTCATGATAATCTCAAATGGCTTATCCCAAACTACAGGCGCTGGAGTGGTTATGTCACTTAGCAGTTATTTAACCCTATGAAAATTTTCTGTCTTCCTGACTGAAGTTGATAAGCCAAGACTTCTTAATCGTGCTCTTTTCACGTGTAAGTTGGCGTTTTAGCGATTCTAAAATTCGGGCTGGACCTGGAATGAATCATCGATAATAGCTGATCATGCCCAAGAACTTTTGCAACTGCCTCACGATCTAGGGCTCTGTGACGTACATGATAGCTTGGATTTTATCTTTAAAAGATTTAATTCAGTCTTTGGGAAGTATATGTTAAAGATATTTAACAACAGAAAAATTAATTTTTGCTCTTATTTTTTTTACCACTTATCCATATAGTTCCAGCCTCATCAAAATAATTATGTCTTCTTCGAACACATTCACAAATGGACAATTCTGTAGGATTCCTTCAGCCAAACGTTAAAATGTCTCACTGATATTATTTAAACCAAAGGCATTAAAAGAAATTCCTGCGGTTCTCCTTCTATTGTGCCAAGGGTGGGACCTTTGGTGTACAAGGAAACGGAGCCACCAAATCTATTTAGTTCTCTAATCCTTTCTTGAAACCAATTCGATTGGTACTAGAAGTTTAAAACCCTGCAATATGTTTCTCGGTGATATCGGAAACGTCACTTGCGACTATAGAAAAAAGTAAACGAACAGATCGAACCGCTGAAGTATCAAACTCGTGTGTATTAAGACTCTCACGACTTCTCCGATGGTCCTAGTATCTAGTGTCCGATTGAAATGAATCAAGAAATCTATCCCAGTTTTATTCTCCTTGACGTCGGCTACCAAAAAATTCCACTTAAAGTTACCGATAGTTCTTTTGGTCTCATAACCTCTATTGGAATACATTTTGCAGATAATAGTGTTACAAAATTCTTCCAACTCATCTGAATTAACTATGCTAACATCTGCACCCATGTCAAATGAGAAAGTCAAGTCAATTCATCGTTAATAATGAATTTATTGTTGGATAATACGGCAATGATTTCCAGATCTCCGATTTAACAGAATCTAGCCTCCTTGCCGTCTTTCTCGATGTTATTCCATTGTAACACGCGGCTTCGTGTTACAATCCAACGATGTTCGTTTGTTATAAATACAGTGCTCTTTAAGGTCAAATATTCTAACTCTGTTCTTACACAATATTTCTCTTAACTGTGATTTTGGGAACAATTTCTGTTAGTTTCAAGCAGTTTTAATCGATATTTCTTGAACTGCAATTTTATTTGGAATAAACAGTGTTTTTATTAAAAAACAGAACCGCGCTTGATCCGCGAGGATTACGCGGTGGACTATTGTGTCACAGTGAATTTATTTCGCTCAGTTTGATTATTCACAATTTTACTGTTATCAGTTTACTGTGCCATTCAGAATTTCAGAGAATAATAGATTATAATAATGACATGAACTAAATATACGTGAGTTTTTGGTCATTGAAGTCTTTATGTGGCTTACCCCTTCATTTTAGTGATAGCTTTTAACGATGACTTTACATATCTTCATATGTTTTAAATCGTTGATATAAATACAATTCAATTCAGACATTTGTGTAAGAATAACTACTTGTGTGCAAAACATTTTTATTTATAAACATAAATCATTTTACTATGTTCATATTGTCATGTATTTTTAATCGTTTGACTATTCTCATTCCAATCCAGACATTTGTGTATGAATAACTACTTGTGTGCAAAACATTTTCCTTATAAACATAAATCATTTTAACTTTTGGCGTCTAGAAGACGGAATATTTAGGTTAACTGTGAATGGTGTTTAAGACCTATTTTTGCATAAAAATCTATTTTGACAGCTGACTAACATATATTCAATTTGGACTAACTGTGCATTATATTGCTATTTGCAACATTATATCTAATATACGTATGACCAGATGTTTTTGCCTTCTCACATCAATCATCCGAAAAAGATCAGAGACTGATTAGGCGCACGGGTAGTAATAATATCCACCATTGATATGTAGGACGGGAGTAAAATCCACGAACTAGAAAGCAACCCCGCGAAAAACCCCTACACCCTATTGCCGCACCTTTTGATTTTACCTTAAGAATGCCTTTTATCGGAACATCATGGAGCCTTTGCAATGGAATTCCCTTACGGCTACTAGTAACGGGTGTTTTATGCTTTTCCTGGTAAGCAATTTCTCTCTACTTATTTAGCGCTTCCTCTCCACCTGGGCCTAACTAATCTCAGATATAAGAATCATTCACCTTAGCACTTAGCACTTTGTCCATATTCACTATGTGTCTTACATCATCCGCTCGTCTCATCGAAGCGTTGACGCGAGCGATAAGTATTCACTCATAAACTCTGACGGAAGTTGAGGCCTCATCTTTACTATGCGCAACAGTTTGCACAATTGCGCCGATCTACCCGGATGACATCTCTGTTGAGTTTAGGCGGTTAACAACTTAAAGTAACTGTGCGGTTCTTCTTCAAAAGTTCTGTTTCTAAAATTATCTAAGATGCTTCTGAAATTCTCTGGCAGTGCCATCCATGCTGCAGTAAATTTCTCATAGGGTTCACAATTACGTAAGCTTTAAATATCATTTTGGCATCTGTGACCCAAACTGAATGTTTTTCGAATTTGTACGATGGTTGAATGATACTTTTTGGACTGGCGCAGTCACCATAATTTGTAGAGGCTCCAGCCCGATTATTTGATGAGAGCCCCATAGACGCCAAGTCAGATTCAGTCTTAGTGTGCCTATAGTAGCGGGAGAAATTAGTTTTCTCTCTCATATCTGTTAAGTTCATGCCTAATATATCTTGATCCAAATTATCAGTATCCACAAATTTAAGATTAGCCTCCATGTTAATCACACTTAAATATATTTGATTAATCTAATAATAGGCGATGAACTGTGTACTTCTTACTTAACACTGCACCAGAGTATGTAATCTGTAAAGAGTTTAGACACGAAAAACAGGATTATTAAATTACCTGTTCCTGAAAGATTCCAATATACAAAAATAAGAATGCGAACTCGTTTTGAAAGCTTATATCGGGAAATCAAAATATGCAAAACGGAACTGAAAAATGCAATGATAAACGAAGATTGCTAAAGCAATTTCCGCCAGACAGTCGTAGAATACAAAAAAAGAATGTTCTTTAAATTAAACAAATATTTTCTGTTTTGATAATATATGCTTCAATCTAGTATCAGTTGATCTATTAACTTAAAATGATTGGATTATAGATATTTGTCTATAGTCAATTACACGCGTTGACTTACTTGCCTTTGACAACGGTTTCGATTCGGTAATTTAACATCGATTTATATTCTTCTATCCTTCAAAATTCTGTTTACAAAGATGCAGAGCGCATTCATAAAAGTTAAAGGTAATTTAAGTAGGTTATCACTCAATTTGTAGAGGTTCCAACCCGATTATTTGATCAGATTCCCATAGATGCCAAGTCAGATTCAGTCTTAATGAGCCTATAGGAGTCGGAAAATTTAGTTTTCTCTTCCATATCATGCCTACAATACCTTGATCCAAATTTTTAGTGTCCTTATATTTAAGATTAGCCTCCATGTAATTCACACTTAAATATATATTGAATTAATCTAGTAATAGGCGAATGACAGTGCACTTCTTACGCAACACTACACACAAATATTTAAGATAGAAAGAGATTAGCCGCGAAAGTCATCATTATTAAATTATTTGTTCCTGAACAAACGCAATATGTAAACTCGTTTATTAAGTTTTATATTGTGAAGGGCAAAATTTGTAAAACCTGATCCGAGAAATGAAATGGAAAATGAAACTTGCTAAAGAAAATCACTCAGACAGACACAGAATACAGAAAACTTGAATTACACACAATTCAAAAGAATATACGCTACAAAGTATTTAAACAGAGAATGTTATATAAATTAAAGTAATATTTTCTGTTTTAATGATATTCGTTCCAATCAGCAACGGTAATTTAATTTTATCAAGAATTGTTACTTGAATTTTTTTGGAGGATATATTTTCCTCTACAACATATTTTCTTCTAGTCGTTTATGCGGATTCCCTCAGAATTTATTATTTTTATGTCATCCAGCCAAGACTTCATTATCCCTCTTGCCGCAATCAAGGTGATCATTTGTACAGTCATTTCGCTTACTAAGTTTTCCAGTCCGTCAGAAACCATCATGTTGATCTTAACACAAACGCTTTATTTTTGATCAATTAAATATGGGATTTTGCACATATAAAGCATTTCGATTTAGATAAACACAAATACAAATATTTATTATTTTATGTACATTGCTGCGGATCGAAGGAGGCTTCCATCATTGTGCTGACGGCTTCATCATAATAAGTGCAATTCTGCGAGAACATTCTGTTAAAATTCAAGCCAGGCCATTATAGGACCCTTAGTGCGTTCTCGATCAAAAATTAGGTTTTTGCTACATTCGGATAATTTGAAATCAGAAATTCTTATTGAAAGTTATGCATTGATAAAATTAATTTTACAAGTAAAATAGTGAAAACATAAAAGATAACCTTGGTATATCTACAGAGGAAGATATTTCCTCATACAAAATTAAAATAACAATTATTGATAAATTTAAACCAAATACTTTGCAGTATAAATACTTTTGGATTTTGCGTAATTCGAGTTTTTCTGTATTCTGCGACTGCCTAACGTGATTTTCTTTGCTGGTTAAGAGAATGTTGTAGCCGACACACTTAGCAGACAGAATGAATGAGATATCGCGCTGATACGTTACGGTCCATTGAAGAATCTAAATGATTCTCCTAATGATATTGTCAACAAAATCGAGAAAGCTCAAGAATCAGATCCCTTTAGGTTAATTTTGGCTAAGAGACCCGGCTATGCTCGCAAACTCCTGAGTGGCAAGTTGTTGTTATGCGAAACGACCAGGGATCAAACCAGACCACATGTGCCGCTGGACTTACGCGCAAAGATTATTCAAAATTTACAAGATTTGGGACATCCTTCCAATGCCGCGTTTTGCGTACGCGGGTAATAGCTGTACACGGGCAGTTACACAAAGATCCGATTGATCACAATTTCCAATTTTGTTTTGTCTTTGATCGGGTTGACCTGTTCTTAGTTCAATTGCAAATGCGGTTCTATCACATCTTCGTTTGTGCATATTGGGTTCTTTCAGGAACAGACAATTTAATAAGTCTGTATTTTGTGTCTAATCTCTTTCCAGGTTACAAACTCGAGTGACGTGATGCGTAAGAAGTACAAAGTCCTTCGCCTATTACTAGATTAATGAAATATATATTTAAGTGTGATTATCATGGAGGCTAATCTTAAATTTCGGGACACTGGTAATTAGGATCAAGGTAATTTATGCATGAACTTTACAGATATGGAAGAGAAAACCTACTTATCTGACACCTATAAGCACACTAAGACTGAATCGTCTATGTGGCTCACATCAACTAATCAGGCTCGAGCCTCTACAAATATGGTGACCGCACCAGTCCATCGTACAAATGCGAAAGTCATTCAGTATGTTTCACAAATGCCCAAATGCTATTTAGAGCTTACATAATTGTAAACCCTATCAAAAAATTTACTGCAGCATGGATGGCATCACCAGAGAATTTTGGATGCGCCATAGAAACAGAACTTTTGAAAAAGAACCGCACAGCAAAGATTACATCCGATAAGTTTGGCATAAATTTGCGAGTCAGTCGCATCAACGATTCGATGGGCCACGCGGATGGTGTAAGGCAAATTGTGAATATGGACGAAGTGCTAACAGCAAAGGAAAAGGTTGCATATATCCGCAGATTTTTGGATCCAGGTGGAAATTAAGCACTTAATCAGTAGAGAGAAATTCCTTACCCAGAAAAGCATGAAACCCCCACTAGTAGGAGTCATAGAGGAATTCCATTGGAAGGCCTATAAAAGGCATAATTAAGACAAAACTAATAGGTGTGACGATAGGGAATAACATCGAGACAGATGGCAAGAGGTTTAGATTTTGTTCAATTGGAGATTATTGCCGGATTATCCAAAAATAAATTTATTATTAGAGATGAATTGATTGTTCTTGAGCTTTTCATAGAACGTGAGCTAGTTGCGAATGCTCTTTGGCATGATTAGCTATTATCCACGATTTATACCAGGTCTAGTCGGAATTTTATGTTCACTAACACGCCACATCACTTGCGAGAAGAGCACGATCAAGAAATCTTGGCCTATCACCTTGAATCAGGAATACCGAGAAAAATTCATAGGACTAAGTAAATGCTAAGTGAAATAACCACTCTAGCACCTGTAGATTAGGAGAAGCCATTTGAGCTAATCATAGTTGCCTCAGATGTTGCAAAAGTGGCAGTTCTTCAGCAGAGAGACAAAGATAAATTAGAACCATTTTGGTTTAATAGCCGAAAGCTCCATGGTAGAGAAAAAGGGTTTGATACTTTTGGTAAAGAGCCATTTGCTGTGTATGCAGCAGTGTTACATTTTGAGCATTATTTAAACGGTCATTAGTTCAAGTTATTGACAGATCACAAGCCGTTTATAAGCATACTTATCAATACCGAGATGCTTAATTATACTTGTAGTTTGAATTATCAGATTTCCCGATTTGCAGAGTTCGAATTTACTGTCTACGAATATATTTAGATTTCTCATGTATTAATTATATAATAGTAGAATAGGAATTTTGTAAATAATTTAAGATAAAAACCATTAAAGTTTACGTGGTATTTCACAAGAATAAAGCCTGGGACAGATTTTGTCTAATATAATATTTGTGTGTTTGCAAGCAAAGCTCCTAAATGATAGACTTAGCTAATTTGCTGATAATTTAAAAGTAACCTTTCAAATGGATCCCAAAAATACTGAGTTCTCCAAAAAAAGATAACATAACACTAGATTTGTATTTCCTGAGTAGGTATTAAATAACATTAAGGTTGCCAATTAAAAGTAAAAAATAAAGACATTGAAATCGTTGATAAGACAGAATTTAATTATACTTATTTTCATGATGCTGTGATAAATTTCTTTGCGATCAATGTTTAGCAAGAAATCAAGATTTGAGCATAATTAATAAATTAACAGCTTCTGTTGAAAGCCATTAAAAGAATAATTAGCTGTGATAATAACAGATCAACGCTAATAAAGAGAAATCTCTTATCGAGTGATATACAATTATAAATGTATATTATTTGGATTAAACGTTACTGGAATATGCCACAGCTATTTGAAATTCAATGAAATAAGTTTATCCACCAAGCTAGAATCTGTACAAAGTAAAGTTGTCAAAGTTATTAGCCCTGTATGTCAGAAGATTATAATTCAGAGGATGTGCTCTTGAATAAAAGTATTCCACATGAATCAGTGGACCGGAGAGTTTAATGGAGTAGAAACTAGGTCTGGACATTTATCGATCTCTCGAAATTGGCAACAGCGAAGAAGTTGAAGAACAATAAGGACCAGACATCATCTAATCCAGAGTACGCTAAAATGAGGAGTTCATCAAGTGTTTCTCAAATTACAAAAAACTATGTACATTACTGAATGTTGTGGAAAGCGGAGAGAGGAGAAGTGTAGCCTCAAAACCCAGGAGAAGAACTATAAAAAACTAACAAAGTTAAACCATTAAAAATCGAAAAGAGTTTAGATAAGTCACATGTGCATATACTTCATTTTATGCCAACTTTAGAAGTGTTAAGTACAATTAATTTTTGCTGTGTAATTTTATAACAAGTAACAATTTTGATTTTATAATTTTATGTGAAACTTGGCTCTGCAAGGACATTGAGAGTCGGAAATTTGACATTCCTCATTATTATTTATTTAGGAAAGACAGACCGTTGGATACAGTAGCTGAAGGAGTACTAATTTATAGTAAATCTATGGTAAGTACGCTAGTGTTTCATATTAGTTAATATAGTACTGTCATTGAGTTTGTAGCTATACAAATCGTTAATTTGATCCTAACAGCAGTTTTCAGACCGTCGTATGCTAGTTTAAATGATGATAAAACTTTTACCAATTCTTTCCTATCTATTTTGGACTGCCATGGTTATATTGTTGTGGTAGGAGATTTTAATAAGGTGCATGGCTGTGAAATAATCAATCTTTTTTCTAATCATGATCTCGAGCAGATTATAAAGGAACTAACTAGAGGTTTGGAATGCTTAGATAATGTATATTTAGAAGTTGAAGCGTTGAACTCACACAGTTATGCTGTTGTAAACTACTTCAAAGAATTGTATCACAAACAAATTATTTACAATGGAACATCTTGAGTAGCAAAACACAGAAACTTAATTTTGAAAATGCACACGTGCAATGTTCCAGAATCAACTGGACTCTTTTCATAGCGTTAAGCATAATGATTGATTATGAAAGTTTTTATATCATGAACACTGATGAATTGTTTTCTTTTGTTTTGATATTATTAACTGATGTATTTCAGGCATCTACGTTTACGGATATTATGCCGAAGCGAATCAATAGGAAATTATGTAAACTAAGAATTAAACGAGATAATATAATGAAGTGTAGTCTTATCAATAGTATTAAAAAATGAGGTTAGATTTGATTGATAAAGAAATTAATTCATCACTGCTGATAATCCGTCAAAGATCAGAAAGAATTATTTTGGCCAAACTGAAGAGTAATCCTAGACTAGGATACAAACTCCTCACAGACTACAGTAAATATAAGGAAAAATTAAAGCTTATATTACCTGTGGATAAAACTGAGTATGAATTTCTCTGTGAATTGGATGAAGTATTTGGCAACTTGTTATGTAATCCACAGAAGGAAAGCAATTTCATTGATCTACCTGATCCTTCGGGAAACCAGGATCTAGGACTTGTTATTGACAGTGATGCATTGATAGAATTAATGTTAAAAATAAAATCAAAAAAAACAAAAAGATCACCTTGGTATATCGATTGATAACCTACTTCAATTACCTTTAAATTTTATGAATGCGCTCTGCAATTTTATAAATAGAATTTTGAAGAATGGGAAATTACCAATCGATATACTAACGATAGTAGCTAAACCGTTGCCAAAAGTAAGTAAGCCAACGTGCGCCAGTGATTATAGACTAATCTCTATTATCCCTTTGTTTTTTTAAATAATAAAACGATTGAAAGTAAATCATTTAGAACGTATGTTGCCGACTGATTTTGATATATCTCAACATGGTTTTAAGAAAGATAGATCGACAACTACTAATATGCTTTCTATGTGGAAACATGTAATTACACGAGATGAGAAAAGTTAGATGCATTAATTGTATTTATAGATTCTAGGAGGTTTTGCAGTTATTGTAATAGGTTTTGCTGTGTAGCTGTCTATTTAGTAATAATATCCCACTCCTACATTTTCAAAGTGGTTCTTATCACAACCTGTTCCATGATCAGTCCCTGACATTTTTCCGACGGGTGAAGTAAGAAGACTCCTACATGTTATCAGACATTTAGTGAATTTTATGTTGCAATGCATGAATCAATTCACAGTTAATCCAAAATGTCCGTGCTTAACATGGTAACAAGATAATATATGATCAGCACAATTAAATGTCTTATGTAAAAGTAATCACTAGGAACACAATCGGCTGAATCATGATGAATTCATGTAAGTGATTGAAAAAGTACGATGATATAAATCTAGACTGATTAGCAATTTAGTTTAAAGTCACTGACAATGGATGAGAAGAAATACTATAAATATTGTCACTGATAATTGAAGGATAGAAATCGTGTAAAAAATGTCATGATTAAGCATCACAACTAATAATTCCACTGTTTGCTAGGTTTTGAATGATAAAATATGGAGTTCGGATAAAAGATTGTGAAACACCTGAAGTCTGGATGATTATAATCATGACTGAACTGTTAGTAGTTGTGTAAAATGTGGTTAATGCACGTAAAGTCAATAAATCCATTGTTTGAACACAGAGGTATAAAAATCCACCGCATGTTACCTGCGTATTGCGTACGGATGTCTATATATATTAAACAAAACCCTATCAATCACAATTAAATTTGCAGTTCGAGAAATCTCAATTAAAACTGATTGAAACTAACAGAGATTGTTGCTAAAATCACAGTTAAGAGGAATATTGTGTAACAACAGAGTTAGACTATTTGACCTTAAGCAGAATTATATTTGTCAAAATTGACCTTAGTTGTTATTTAACGCGGAGCCGCGTGTTACAAAATATCTCAAAAGCTTTTGACTCCATATATTTTGATGCTATTTTGAATGCGATTAATTTATTAAATATTGATCCGAATATTTTTAGATTACTAAGATACTATATATATATATATATATATATATATATTTATATAATCGAAGAATGAGTATTCAAGTAAATGATTTGATATCAAATCGAAAGGAGAAACAAGTGGAATTACAAAGGGATAAAGTTTGGGGCCAATATTATTTAAAATAGTATTTGTACATTTGGAAACTAAGATCCTTAAAGGTTGAGTTCCCAAATTCGCTGATGATTTAAAAATAATCTTTACAATTGATCCAAAAAATGTCGCATTCTCTTAAAATAATGTGACATTAGATTTGTATGATTAAAGTAGATATTTGATAACAATGGGTCTAAGAATAAACAATAAAAAGACTAGAGCTTTAAAAATAGGTAACAGAACAGAATTTAATTATGTTCATTTTCATGATGCTTTGATTAATGATGTTTTTGAGATTAAAATTATGCAAGAAATAAATGTTTTAGGCATAACTATTCAATGTACAGCTTCTGCTGAGAGACATATTGAAAAGATAGTAGGCAGCGCCAAGAAATGGTGGGTATGTGAAGGAAGGTAAATCCTCCGCCAAATGTAAAATAACATTAACTGATATATTTAAACCACTGTAAACGCCCCGGCTTCAAGTAAATGCCGTACGACGTTACAAACTCGGTTAAGGTGCTCTAAATAGAGATTAGTTACTGATATGGGGCCCTTAAGAGGGCCTGGTAATGCGTTCTCTTGAAGTCTTCAGAGTTGAAGATGTCCTAGAGCCTTGAGTGGACTCTGGTTCAGTTGTCGCTCCCGTGGTTGAGCTGTGATCGCGTTGTGGATGGTGTCCTGCAGGTCCTGCACTCAATTGGCTCGTCTCTCTGGTATCACGCAACAAGATAAGTAGGTATTGACAACCAGTAAAGTGCAATATGCTGACAGCCGATCAAGCAGATACATGAAGCGGTAGAGGAATACAAATGACACAACTGACTTGCATGGTAAATTACCGTGCTTAAATAGCATGCAATATGTGTACTTGCATACTATTGGTTAAACGTGGTTAACGTGGTTAAACAGCAATTTGCTTTTTTCTCATTGGTGCAACGTAAATAAATTTGAATTTAATTTACGCAATATGTCGGCGATTGATTTGTGTCGTTACAACACTTTCTTCTCTGAAAAAAAAAGAAAAATATTCCTCTCTGCGAGGCTAGATAAGAAATGCATGACAGAGTTCGAACCAAGTTAAGGAAAATATGATGAACCATAAGTGCTGGGCTTAAATATGCTTGTTGGTTGCTTCAACAATGATATGATGCCAGGTAACCACTAGGAATTGCTACACAAATTGTTAGCTCTAGTGGACGGTCATAGCACGTGAGGCAAAATAGAGCAGTGTAAGTTTTTGGAGCCGCAGCGTGAAGATTTCGAGGTAAATCGCCTCTGAATTTGCCAGGTTTAAGATAAAAAACCTAAGCAGGTTGGATCGTTGTCAGTGTTTGTATACGACCAAAGGAGCTAAAGTGCTCGACGTTGTGGTCATGGCATTTGTAGTGGTCTTTGTGAAATGGATAAAGTTGAGATATGCATTGAAAGTGGCCTGTACCATGATATGAAGCTGATCACTACTTAGTGTTGCTACACGAAACGTTAGCAACTAAGTAGCTGGTCATACCAAAATGGGCAGTGTAATGTCATGTGTGAGAAGTACATTATAATGTGAAATATATATACATTAAAATCAAAGGTAATTGCATAAAAAAATGTATACGAACATTGCCTCAGAGGTGGCATAATACCAAAGAACTGTTCAAAAATGCTACACAATTGTTAGCTAAGAACAGGTGGTTATGCCACGTGAGACAAATACTAAAAATTAACGTAAAGTTTAAAAAAAAATTTTATAGTTAAATGTTAATGTTTAAAAAAATTAATTACGCGTTATACAAAGCAGGTTGAGATTGTGGGCAGACGGAGCCTGAGACGTGTGTAGAAGGTTGAACGCTCTCAGGATCAGGTGGTTCGATAAACGGTTTTAACCTGTCTATACTTACTGATGTCGGTGTAGCGCCTTGCATAATGATGAAGTATTTTGGCTGTTTTAGTAAAATCGGGTAAAGACCGCGATACTTGGGTTGTAGTGGTGCAACAGCAGTATTGTTGCGAACGAGTACTCTCTTGCAGCTGTGGAGCTGTGGGTGAACGAAGACTAGACGAGGCGTATGTCTCGGCTGCTGTTCAGACATGTTACCGAAATGAAGTCGAAGGCAGGTAGCTTCGTTTTGTGGGTCATCTTGTGCCGGTAGTAGACGTGGGAGCTGACTAGGCAGGCGTAGATCCATGCCATACAAGAGTTGTGACGCAGACGTTTTAATGGATTCTCGAGTACGAGAACGCATGGCCAGCAGAACTAAAGGTAGTGCATCGACCCAGTTGCCATTAATGGACGAGGATGCTAAAGCTGCTTTGAGTTCCCTATGCATTCTCTCTACCATGCCATTAGCTTGGGGATGGTAGGCAGTCGTCTGGCGTAAGATGCATCCCATATACCGCAAGGTGGTTTTGAAACGATCAGATGAGAAACAAGTGCCTCTGTCCGTGATGACCTCATTGGGAACACCGTAATTGGATATCCATGCAGAGATAAAACCGTTAGTTACTTCGTCTGCAGAAATGGTGCCAAGAGGTAATGCCGCAGGCCACCGTGTAAATCTATCGATCATAGTTAGAAGGTAGCTGAAACCTTGAACCTTTGTCAGATGAACTATGTCGATGTGGACGATGGCTAGGCGAGAAGTAGACCGAAAATGTTGCAACTTAGAACGAGTGTGTCGTGTGATCTTGTTTTTCTGACAAATTGCACACTCTGAGACCCATCGTTTAACATTCTGCCTAAGTCTATGACCCCAGAAACGATCTGTAAGAAGTCGGACAGTCGCTTGGCTTCCTGGGTGAGAAATTGAGTGAATTGAATCAAAAGCCTTCCTCTGAAGGCTGGTCGGCAGAACTGGCTTGTTGGGCTGCGTACCCATGAAGTAAACAATTGGTACGCCTTCCCACAGACGGCATATGAACTTGGTTGGGTGACGGGCTATTGATCTTTGAATGTGAATGTCACCGCGTTGTTCAGTTCGCAGGAGAGTTGGCGTTAGTGCAGGTTCACTGAGTGCCACGGAGTTGACAGTGAATGGTGACGGCGAAGGTGGTTGTAGAGAGACGTCTGGCCTAGACAGGGCATCTACAATGAAGTTCTGTTTGCCCTTCACGTGAAAGACGTCAAATTGCCATTCGCTTAGACGAAAAAGCTGTCTTTCCACTCTGGCAGGGTACTTGGCGATAGATGAAGTTGCGTTTCGCAGTGCGCTAACTAGTGGTGCGTGATCTGTGAAAACAACAAATCTGCTACTGCCAATGATGCTGATAAAATGGCGCACTGAGTCGTGGATGGCGAGAAGTTCACGGCCGAAAGTGTCGTACCTCGTTTCTACTGGTTGGAGAGTACGCAAGTAGAAACTGATAGGCTTCGAACTCCGTCGATCTCTTGTTCCAAAGTGGCTCCAATAGCGAATTCAGAAGCATCTGTCGTGAGTAGAAATGGCTTTTCGAAATCTGGATGCGTTAGCATTGTGGCATTTGCTAACGAGTTGATGGCAAGTCGAAGTAATTCCTCGTCTTCGGATGACCAAGCAATGATGGAATTCTTGCTAAGTCCTTTTCGGTTCCGCAGGTGCCTGCACAAAGGATAAAGTTGTTTGAAAGGCCCGGAAGGAACTTGCGATAATAGTTTAGTACTCCCAGGATTTTCTGCAAATCGCTCAAAGTCTTTGGTGACTTGATATTCTTGATTGAATTCGTCTTTGACGGCAACGGTTGAATACCTTGGGCCGTGATACGATGCCCTAAAAAATCGACGGATGAAGTTACAATCTGCGTCTTGTCACAGTTGATCTTGAGTCCGTGGTTGGATAAGCGTGAAAGGACATTTCGTAGATGTTTCGCATGAGATTCTAGATCTGGACTGAAAACCATAATGTCATCTAGATATGACATACAATAAGCAGAGTCGTCGCGAAGTATGTTGTCTATGAATCTTTGAAATGTCTGAGTAGCACACTTGAGTCCAAAAGGCATGTAAAGATATTCAAAAGGCCAAATGGAGTGATGACTGCAGTTTTCTCGATATCCTCTGGTGCTACCGGTATGTGATGGTACGCTTGTCTGAGGTCAATCACTGAGAAGAAATTGCTGCCGTTGAGTGTTTCAAGTAACGTGTTGATATTTGGAATAGGATATGCATCAGATTTTGTCACTGAATTTAGCTTACGGTAGTCTCCACAGGCACTGTACGATCTGTTTGATTTTGAGACTAAGTGCAGTGGTGACGCCCATGAACTTTTCGATGGTCTGATGATTCCCTCTTCCAAAAGCCTTGAGAATTCTTCTTGGGCAGCTTTCAGCTTAGCAGGAGCCAGTGGTCGCTTCTTTAGTGCAATAGGTTGTCCTTCTGGGACGATATGATGCATCGTGTTGGAGACTCGCAGATCGGATTTGTTAAGATCAAAAAGCGATTTGTATTTTCGAAGAGCTGCTGATATCCCTGCTGAATGATGCACTGGGGTTGGCTGAATGACCTGTAACTCCAAACGCTCGGAGGCAAGTGTCCAAAAGCTTTGTTCAAGTCCGGTGGAAGGGTCGATGATCTTTTGATTGGCAAGATCAACAATGAGCCGAAATTTTAGAAGGAAATCAAGGCCTATTATATTATGTGAGACCTTGGCAATGATGAAGTTGTGGGAAAATTCACGTCGTAGACCTATGTTGAGTGTGCGGTATTGGCAGCCATAAGTTGGTATGGGCTCGCCTGTAGCTGTTGCGAGAAGAACGCCTAGCGACATCTCGGCCATTGAATCACCTTTGAGAACTGAGACTGCCACACCTGTGTCTACGATGTACTCTTCGCCAGTTTTGAAATCAAGAAGGTGCAGAAGTTCGTTTGGCTGTTTGGCCGGGTCATGCAAACAAGTAGGCTGGTGATTGCAACCGGCATTGTCTGTTCAGTTCTCTATGTGAAAAATTCGTCGTGGACGAAAAGAGTCGACAGGGATGTCGGATTGTAGTTGGCTTCTTCCCTGTCGCGCCGTTGATGCTGTTGATGTGCAGAAAGTACGGTCTTCTACTTCCTGCGCCAGACGTTTCCCGATGCTGATGCACCCTTGTACCTGCGGTCTGTTGTCCTTTCCGTCAGCTGTGGAAATTGGCACTCATTCGGAAATTCTTCGGAACGACAAAGACAAACTTGGCAAGCATAAAAAACTTCTGGTGGTTATAACACCAGTTCTTTGGGGCATATTTATTAAATGATTGCGGAGATCTCGATCGCCGCCTACCAATATAATTTGACTTGGAAACGAATTTTGGTCGAGCATTCACATGATTTATCTCCGATTTGGTAATGGCCAATCCTTCTAGAACTTTGGCCATGTTCGCCACTATTCTCTCTAAGGAGGAGATTCTATCATCTTGCGGGGGTGAAGAAAAGGATGATGGATTCACTTTGGGTTCCAAAACCCTATATTCTAACTCACATCTCTCAGATAAGTCATCTATAGAGAGAGTGTTGGGGAGCTGTCTGGCAAAGAGTTTTAATGTTTGGGGAAGATTGTTAATAAAAACAACCTTAGCCTCATGGTCAGAAATGTTGGTTTTATACCAACGTTTCCGTAATTCCCTCAGTATTTCTATGGGGCCAAGATTTGGCATATCTAACTGCGCATATTTGTTTATTATCTGCTCAGTTTCAGTGGGTCCAAGCAAGGATTCTACCTCGTTTTGTAGGCCAAAAATGGGATTAGGTAGCTTCCTGATGGCCTCAAGCTTAGGATAAATCCGTCGCTGCAATTCAGAAGGTAGTTTAGCAAAAACCTTTGACAGTTTTTGATGACTGTCATAATCAGGAAACAGGGAGAAAGCGGAGTCTACGCGCATAACAAATAACTCACTAACTCCATCCCAAACAGGAACATCAATATCTAAAATTGGACCTGACATTTTAACAATCTTACGGGATCTTAAAAGCATAAATTTATAAGCAATATGAAAATATATAAATATATTTTAACGAAAACGCTTACCCACAAACAGCTTCCACTGTTGCTTGATATTGTCCAGTACAAAAAAAACGAACAGAGGCCCCCGTTGGCCTTTGATAACAATGTATTATTATTTCAACACAGAACAGCGTCACTCCTTCCAAAAATTGAAATTGTCCCGTAGGAAAGACGAACAGAGGCCCCGTTGGCCTTTAGTGCCAATGAATTATTATTTTCAACAGCAAGAATAACACAGTGCTTCCAAAATTTGAAATTTTCCTTTAGGGAAGAAGAACACCACAAATTCACGAATATATACCCAACAAAATTTTAGAAAATCCAGGATCAGGGTGTAAAGAAAACGCGAATGTTAGTCGATTTATCCCAATCACGGTAAAGAAAACACAAATGTCAATCTATTATTATATCCTCCAATACACACCACGAATATATATATATATATACCCAAAAATTCAACAGATGACCACGATTTATCCCAAATAAATGAAAAAGGAAGTCAATTTTATTTATACCAAAAAAATCAGAACAATAATCAATATCCTGGCGCGATCGCCAATTTTGTAAACGCCCCGGCTTCAAGTAAATGCCGTACGACGTTACAAACTCGGTTAAGGTGCTCTGAATAGAGATTAGTTGCTGATATGGGGGCCCTTAAGAGGGCCAGGTAATACGTTCGCTGGAAGTCTTCCGAAGTGAAGATGTCCTAGAGCCTTGGGTGGACTCTGGTTGAGCTGTGGCTCCAGTGGTTGAGCTGTGATCGCGTTGTGTATGGTGTCATGCAGGTCCTGCACTCAATTGGCTCGTCTCTCTGGTATCTCGCATCAAGACGAATAGGGATTGACAACCGGTAAAGTGCAATATGCGCTGACAGCCGATCGAGCAAATACGCGAAGCAGGTAGAATGCAAATGTCACAACTGACTTGCATGGTAAATTACCGTGCTTAAATAGCATGCAATGTGTGCTTGCATACTATTGGTTAAACGTCGTTTAACGTGGTTAAACGGCAATTTGCTCTTTTCTCATTGGTGCAACGTAAATAGATTTGAATTTTATTTACGCAATATGTCACCGATTGATTTGTGTCGTTACAATACCAAAAGAATCAGAACAATAATCAATATCCTGGCGCGGTCGCCAATTTTGTAAACGCCCCGGCTTCAAGTAAATGCCATACGACGTTACAAACTCGGTTAAGGTGCTCTGAATAGAGATTTGTTACTGATAGGAAGGCCCTTGAGAGGGCCTGGTAATGCGTACTCCTGAATTGTTCAGAGTGTGAAGATGTTCTAGAGCCTTGGGTGGACCCTGGTTGTTGTTGTTCTTCTTGTAGATTTGTAATCACGATGTGGATAACGTCGTTCAGGTTCTGCAATTAATTGGCTCGTCTCGCTGGTCATACCGCAACAAGATGAGTCACGGATGTAGCCAATTGTTGGTGAAACTATCAAATCACCAGCGTAGGTATTGACAGCCGACAGAACGCAACCGCGTAACCCGAACCAGAATGCAAATGCAACCCCTGAATTGCATGGTAAATTGCCGTGCTTAAATAGCATGCCATGCCTACTTGCACACTATTTGTTAAACGGCAAGTTTCGCTTTTTTCTCATTGGTGCAACGTAAATAAAATTTAATTTAATTTACGCAATATGTCGGCCATTAATTTGTGTCGTTACAACATTCTTTGTTTAAATACTTGACTTTGAATTGTGCGCCATTTTTCAGTTTTCGAGTGTCTCGCACCTCGACTGGTCTTTGCATATTTTGGTCTGCTGCGTTTTTAACATTTTTCTCTAGTAACACGAATACATCCCGTCGAATACATTCCTCCTATATTTGACATTTGTTCTGATATTATATTACACAGAAAAGAGACGTCCTGGAACAGGTAATTTGATAATTCTGTTGTTCACGTATATCTCCTTCCAGATTATTTGTTCGGGAATTATCAAGATACAACTTTCGCATTCCGATTGCCTTATATTAAGTGTCGATTTAATTGTTAAACTAATAAGACATGGAGACCGATATTAAATTTGAGTACACAAGTAGGTTAGTGCAGGATATTGCGGAATTTAACCTAGGAGATGTAAATGGAAATATAAGCATATCTGACTCTTCTGTGAATTTTAGGACTTCAAGCGATCTGGCATCTATGGGGCTCTCAGACTCGAATAGGTTAGGGGCCTCTACAAAATTTGGCGACCGCGCCAGTCCAAGAATTTTAAGTCTACCGCAGTAAAAATCTGAAAAACATTCAAGTTGGGTCGGAGATGCCCAAATGATATTTAGTGCTTATAATATTGTAAATCCAATGGAGAAATTTGTTGCAGCATGGATGGCATTGCCTGAAAATTTCCGAAATGCCTTGGAAAATTTCTGAGACAGAACTGTGGAAGAAAAGCCGTACAATGCATTTGAGTTATTAATGGCTGAAATTCAACAGAGATATCAGCCTGGAAGATCGGCGCAAATGTGCGAACTATTACGCTTAGAAAAAATGGGGCGTCAATTACCGTCCGAATTTTATGAACGCCTTTGCACAAAAGCTTCCAGGTTGAATATATCCAGAGATGTAGTCAACTCCATTTTCACAGCTGAGCTACCAATTAGGCTTAGAACCACATTGGAAGTATTTGACACTATGAGCATTGATTGGCCAACAAAACTCAGAGGGTTAGATGGCGTGTATAAACAGCAGGAACCACAAGTAAATGCTGTTATAGCAGATTCTGTCACGATGCAGGCAGTCAGGGCAGATGCCGAAAACAACCTGACTATACAAGAAACCTTGCGTTTCTTATGTAGATTAGTTGCTAGCTTACGTAGTGACATTGCACAACTTCAGAGTCAGGATAAGTACACTAGACGTCGTGGAAATTACTCGCGTCAACGCTTCGAAGGGCCACGCGGATGGTGTAAGGCACATTGCGAGTACGGACGCAGTGCGAAGTGCCAAGGTGAAAATTGTATATACCCGCGATTAGGTGGACCCAGATGGAAAGGAAGCACTAAACCGGTAGAGAGAAATCCATCACCGGGAAAAGGACAAAATCCCCGCTAGTAGGAGCCGTAGAGGGGGTTCCATTGCAAAGGCTTCCAGATATGCCTTCAAAAGGCATACTCAAAGCAAAAGATGCGACTAGATCAAATAGCACCGAAGAAGAAGGCAAGAGGGTCAGATTCTTACTAAGCGGAGATCTGGAAAACATTGCCGGATTGTCCAGCAACAAGTTCATCAACAAAGATGAATTATCTGGATTAGATTTTCTTATCGATACGGGTGCTGAGGTAAGCATAGTTAGGTCAGACGTGGTGGAAGCAGATTGCCCCACATTTGATTATCAACTATGGGCCGCTAACGGTAGTCCGATAGGAGTGAAAGTGATGAAAGAAATGTCGTTAACGTTAGACCAGAAATCTTCCTTCCGATGAAATTTTCTAGTAGCCGATGTCAAGGACCTTATCATTGGATGGATTTCTTGACACATTTCAAGCTGACATTAGACCCTAAGGCTAGGACTATCGCAGAAGGCGAAGAGATATCAAAACCTACTGATTCTTTTACCTCGTCCAACGGTCGCACATGACTTTGCCGATATAATCGAGAAACACCTAGCAGTGTTTCAACCTTTCAGTGCCAAAAGGATAGGTTTGAAGACAGGAGTAGAATACCAGATAGAATTGGTGGCTCCGTTGCCATGTTTACCAAAGGCTCAACCATTGGCACAACACAAGCAACAGGTTGCTTTGTCAGAATTTTACCAATTGCGCGAAGAGGGGATTTGTAGAAGGTCAAATTCCAATTTTGCTTCCCCAATAGTGGTAGTTCCCAAACCTGAACCGGGTCAATGGAGGGTTTGTGGGAATTATCGTCTATTAAACTCAGTGACGAAGGGTGATTCTTATCCTCTCCCTAACCAGAGTACTCTGCTCCGAGATGTAATGGGATATGAGGTTTATTCAACTTTAGATCTCCAGAAAGCGTACTATCAGATACCAATGGAGGAAAGTTCGATACCACTCACCGCAGTCAGATTTCCAGGAGGGGGATCTCATGAATTTCTTCGAACGCCTTTTGGTTTGAAAAATGCCAGTCAGACATTCCAGCGTTTGGCTGATTAAATCCTTCAGAGTTGTCCATTTGCGAGGGTATATATAAACGACATAATTTTTAGTCGCTCACGAAATGAACATCGTACGCATTTGGAAACGGTTTTGACCAGGCTGGAACAATATGGATTAGTGGTCAAACCTAATAAGAGTAATATCGGTTGCTCTTCAGTTAAATACCTTGGTCATATACTTTCCAAAGACGGAATTAAGCCTTTGGAAGATTCAAGCTATTAGGACATGTCGGAACCCCAGGCAAATTGAGAAACACCTAGCAGTGTTCCAACCTTTCAGTGCCAAAAGGATAGGTTTGAAGACAGGAGTAGAACACCAGATAGAATTGGTGGCTCCGTTGCCTTGTTTACCAAAGGCTCAACCATTGGCACAACACAAGCAACAGGTTGCTTTGTCAGAATTTCACCAATTGCGCGAAGAGGGGATTTGTAGAAGGTCAAATTCCAATTTTGCTTCCCCAATAGTGGTAGTTCCCAAACCTGAACCGGGTCAATGGACGGGTTTGTGGGAATTATCGTCTATTAAACTCAGTGACGAAGGGTGATTCTTATCCTCTCCCTAACCAGAGTACTTTACTCCGAGATATAATGGGATATGAGGTTTATTCAACTTTAGATCTCCAGAAAGCGTACTATCAGATACCAATGGAGGAAAGTTCGATACCACTCACCGCAGTCAGATTTCCAGGAGAGGGATCTCATGAATTTCTTCGAATGCCTTTTGGTTAGAAAAATGCCAGTCAGACATTCCAGCGTTTGGCTGATTAAATCCTTCAGAGTTGTCCATTTGCGATGGTATATATAGACGACATAATAATTTTTAGTCGCTCACGAAATGAACATCGTACGCATTTGGAAACGGTTTTGACCAGGCTGGAACAATATGGATTAGTGGTCAAACCTAATAAGAGTAATATCGGGTGATCTTCAGTTAAATACCTTGGTCATATACTTTCCAAAGACGGAATTAAACTCTTTGAAGGTAAGATTCAAGCTATTAAGGACGTAACGGAACCCCGAACCGTACGCCAGTTGCGAAGGTTCTTGGGTATGATCAGCTATTACCGTCGATTCATTCCAGATCTAGCCGGAATTCTTGGATCGTTAACACGCCCTCTCACTCGTGGAAAGAGAACGATCAAGAAGTCTTGGCCTATAAACTTGAGTCCAGAAGACCGAGAAAATTTCCAAAAGGCCAAGGAAATGTTAAGTGATGTAACCACATTAGCACCTGTAGATTGGGAAAAACCTTTCGAACTAATCAAAGATGCCTCAGATATTGCATTAGGGGCAGTGCTACAGCAAAGAGATCAGGACGTAGTTGGACCGATTGTGTTTTATAGCCGTAAGCTTAATGATCGAGAAAAACGTTATGATACGTTTGGCAAAGAGCTTCTAGCAGTGTATGCCGCAGTGCTACACTTCGAGCATTACTTAGATGGTCATAAGTTTAAGTTATTGACCGATCATAAGCCGCTGATCAGCATACTTGGTAAAACAGCTAGGCTTAATTACTCTCGTAGAGTAAATTCCCAAATAACACGGTTAGCTGAGTTCGATTTCACTGTGTCTCATATTGCTGGCAAGGAGAATGTGGTAGCAGACGCACTTAGCAGATCGAATGAAGCTGATGTCGAGCTGATATCTCAAGGTCCATTGAAGAATTTAGACAATTCGATGCCTGATTTAGTTAGTCAAATCGAGGAAGCGCAAGGATCGGATCCCTTTACATTGGTTTTGTCCAAAAGACCAGATATGTTTGTAAGCTTATAAGTGGTAAGTGGTTGTTATGCGAAACGTCTAGAGGTCAACCACGACCATATGTTCCGTTGGAGTTACGGGCCAAGATTATCCAAGTGTTACATGACATAGGTCATCCATTCATTAAAGCCACCATTCGATTGATTAACGACAGATACGTATGGCCGCACATGTCTAAAGACATACGGGTATGTGCAAGAGCCTATGCCAAGTGTCAAACGTATAAGGTGTGGAAACATAACAGAACCGAGATAAAGAATATTGGGACACCAATTGGATGGTTCAGACACGTACACATAGACATTGTCGAGATGCCTGAAGTTAATGGGAACAAATATTTGCTGACTGTGGTAGATAGGTTTAGTCGTCAATTCGAAATGGCGATTTTAAAAGACATGACAGCGCAAGAAGTCTTGTTCGCGTTTCTACATAATTGGATATCGCGTTATGGTGTTCCGGAAAAGGTCACTAGTGATCGTGGTAGTCAATTTATGTCCGAGCTTTTCGCAAGATCTCTCAACATCATGGGAACCACTGTATTACATACTAGCGCGTATAACCCACGAGCGAATGGGATGGTAGAAAGGCTGCATCGTGAACTGAAAGCTGCATTAAGGTGTACTAGTGGAACAAGCTGGATACACGATCTTCCTATAGTACTACTCGCCATGCGCAACAGATATAGAGCACAATTAGGAACTTCAATAGCAGAATTGGTTTATGGAGAACCATTAAGGTTGCCTGGAGATCTAATAGAAACTCCAAGTAGTCTTGATTGGGCTTCTAGTTATGTAGATTAGTTCGTAGGAGCACTTAGAGATAAGATGTGTCGTTTAGCTCCGACCAAGACTAGAAAAGCTAAAACCAAATGCTATGTGTCCTCTGATCTAAGATCGGCTTTGCATGTGTATATAACTAATGAAAATAGGAAGAACTGCCTAACACCATTTTATAAAGGACCATACAAGGTCAAGAGGATGACTGACAAGAATGTCATCATAGAAATAAATGGCATTGAGGATTGTGTTACGTTGGATCGTTGCATTCCCCAGTTTATCTGGATAGACAATATGACTGAATTAACAGATGCGTCGAATGACCGTCGTTCTATGGGCGAATCTGATGTGTGCAATCCAACCATACAGGCACATAATGAAATGCAGAACTCAGAAGACGCGTTGTCTAATATAGTAAAATCTTATTCTACCAGTTCACAGCATGAAAACGGCTTGGCAATACCAGATGATATGGAAGAACCAGTGAAAACTGTACCGGGCGAGATGACGACTTCAGGGGCGCCATTATGCACAACTCGTTCTGGAAGAGTGCCACGTCAGCCGAAGAATCATGATTACGTCTATTACTAGCCGTCTTTTTTTGAGAAGGTGGTGTATGTGGAGGAAGTTAAATCTTCCGCCAAATGTAAAATAACTTTAACTGACATATTTAAACCACCATGGCTGATTGTAACGAATTTTATTTAAAAAGAATTTTTTCTCTTTATTTTCCAGAACATTCTTTGTTTAAATACTTGACTTTGAATTGTGCGCCATTTTTCAGTTTTCGTGTGTCTCGCATCTTGACTGGTCATAACATCTCTTGGTCTGCTGCAATTTTAACATTTTTTCTCTAGTAAAACGGATACACATTAAAAATACATTTCTGCTAGAATTATTGTATATTCTGTTATTGAAGCACACATAGAAGGGACGTTCTGGAACAGGTAATTTGATAATTCTGTTGTTCACGTATATCTCCTTCCAGATTATTTGTTCGTGAATTTTAGCGATACAACTTTTGCATTCCAATTGCCTAACATTAAATGTCAATTTAATTATTAATCTAACTAGATATGGAAGCTAATATTAAATTTGAGGACACAAGTAGGTTAGTGCAGGATATTGCGGATTTGAATCTAGCAGATGTGAATGGAAATATAAGCATATCAGACTCTACTGTAAATTTTACGACTTCAAGCGATTTGGAATCTATGGGGCGCTCAGATTCGAATAGGTTGGGGGCCTCTACAGGTACTAATACATCGAAATATCGTATCGAATGACATAATACTTAAAATGTATATAATCTGGATTAGACCGATACTTGAATATGCTGCCGCTACTTGGAATCCATTAAAAAGGGGTTTGTCCAATAAGATAGAAGCTGTGCAAAGAAATGTTTTGAAACAAATTATTCGTATCTCCTGCACTATATACGCCACTAGATTACAGTTTGTATCACTGCATCCTTTATAGTTTCGGAGGATGTGCTATTGCATAAAAGTTTTCCATTTGAACCAGTGGACTGGTGCCTATATGAATCCAATAAGAAAGAGTCATGAAGTTGGGACTAGATCTGGACATTTGGCAATATCTCTTCCTTTGGTGGGGAATGTTGCGAGCAAGTTATTCTCTTTTTCAAAAATTTACAAAATTTACAATCAATTGCAAAAGGGGCTTAGAGAAAAGCCTCCATCTAAGATGTCTTTTAAATTTTTATCTACTGAACTAGAAAAAGTCTACAATCCTGCTGATATTTTTAATTTGATTATGATAATTCTTTCTCATGGTTGAATAAAAGACAAGGATAATTGTTATCAGCAACATAATTTCTTGAGATTTTTATCTCCAAATTTTGGATTATTAAAATTGAAAATTTATGCATTATATCATTTTAGTCAACAATACATACAATCAATTGCTAGTCTTGGTTCTCATTTTTTTGTATTATGTTACACTCGAATTATATCTTAATTTTTCCTATTTTTGATGATGAATCTATTACTCTTTACAGCCGAACTTTCTGATATTGATATATTGTACAGTACAAGTAGTGAAATTTACTTATCTACATGAGACTAATTGCCCATTTTTATGTGATGTGATATCTTTTTTTTATATTGTATATTTTCCAAAATCCTTATTTGATGGAACATGTGTGGTTTGAATCCAAATAAAGATATTCCATTCTATTCTATTCTATTCTAATTTAAAAATAACTTTTCAAATGGGTCCAAATAATATTGAGTTCTCTAAAATTAACTTAACACTAGATTTATATTACCTGAATAGGTATTAAATAACGTTAGATTTGAGAATAAAAGGTAAACAAGGAAAGCATTGAATTCGTTGATAATACAGAATTTAATTATATTTATTTTCATGATGATGTGATAAATTATGTCTTTGCGATTAATGTTTAGCAAGAAATAAAACACTTAAGCATAATTATTAAATTTACAACTTCTGCTGAAAGACATTAAAAATATAGTTAGCTGTGCTAAGAACAATTCGGCGCTAATGAAGAGAAATCTCTTATCGTGTGATTAGGTCTTTACTGAAATATGCAGTAGCTATTTGAAATTCAATTAAATAAGTTTATCAAACAAACTAGAAGCTGTACAAAGAAAAGTTATGAAAGATATTAGCCGTGTTTCCTGCACAATATATGACAGCAGATTACAATTAAGAGGATGTGCTATTGAATAAATATATTCAACATGAATCAGTGGACGGGAGAGTTTAATGGAGTAGGAACTAGGTTTGGACAGTTGCCGATCTCTCCTCCTTTGGTGGGAAATATTGCGAGATAGATATTCTTTTAGAAAGATTTATAAAATTTACAATTACTTGCAAAAATATCATAGTGAAACGCCTCCGTGTAATATTTCTATCAAATTTTGATTTACTAAACTGGGATAAATATACGATCCTATAGACCTTTCGAATTTTGATTAGGAAAACGCTTTCTGGTGGTTAAACAAAAGACAAGAATAAAATGTGATCAGTAACCTATCTTCATGATATTTTGTATTTACTATCTGTATTATTGTATTGGAAAATCTATATATTAGATAATCATATTAACTACCATTATAAAAAAAATTTGCTAGTCTTGATTCTCAATAAGGCATAATAATACACTTGAATTTCACCTTAACCTTTTCAACGATCGGGTCAGAGAGATTCGATGAAAAATCTATTATTATTATTCATAATAATAAAATTGATTATTGTATAAAAGCCTTTCATAAAATGAGTGTTTTTTGTCTTTATTATAATATTTTTATCAAAAATTTTTATAGCGTACGCAGTGATATTACTGCACGATTTTCAGGTGGCAATAAAACCTTTATCAAAATTTTTGAGAATTATGTTTATATGTGACTTAATAAACATATTTATATGATGTAATGTCTTTTATCTATTGTACATTTTCTGATACTGTTGTATATTTGATGAAGCAAATGCGGCTTGAATCCATATAAAAATATTCTATTCTAAATTATCTAATGCCGACGAACCATTATTAGATGCAACAAGATTTTTAGCTAAAAATAGTTGGTTATTCGACGCAAAACAGGTGAATGTATGCAATACGAATAATGTAGGCCAATATGAATTGATTACGGTTAACGGGAAATCGAGTGTAAGTGGACAAATGATTTCTGGTAATCAATCTTAATTTATACCATCAACTCATCCGTGGGGTTGTCTGATCTTTGCGTATAGAGACTTATACTGCCTTCATTACTGTTTCCACTAGCGCTGCCGCCATCTTTTGTGAGACCCTGTTATAATTTCCAGATTCGCATTGGCATTCTCACTATTGCAATAAATAAATTTTGAAAAATTAAACTACTCATTCGTTTCAACAACTTCCCTTGGGGTAACTAAATAATGCTGCTTTCCATTCCATTAAAAAATAATTAAATCAGAGTGTGAGTGCTCGCCGTCGTATATCTTTAAAAATGTAAACTCCATAAATAATGAATCCTACTAATTTATTTGACGAACAATTTGAGCTACTTCCCTATATAGCATATGCGAAATCTTATTATTGATATCTTTAAACTAAAGATAAAAATACATGAAACCAGATTTAGCTATATTGGCAGTTAATGTGAAAATCACGGTCACACTTAGTAATCAAAAAAGGGATTTTTTGTGAAAAAGAAGAATGGTAAAGTTTTACAGTTCCGAAATAAATTCTATAACACATACTTTTGGTATTAAAGGGAAGCTTTGCTTAAGAAATCAGCAGTGAATTTAATGTGTAAAGATTATATCTAATTAATTTTATATGGAGAAAAATTAATAATAATAATAATAATAATAATAATACATTTATTTGGCATCAAAGGCCAACTGGCCCGACCATTGAAATAACAAATCAAGGGTAGGATATGTGGAGGTGAATGGAATTGTGACTAGCAAAGTATTTAATAGCGAGAGGGGAGGAGTTGATGAAGGGAAAATTTATCATCAACAGCAAGATAGTTCATTCTGGCGAAAAAAAATTAAAACGAATTTCCATTTGACTAGACAAGATCAATTGGAGTTCAGTCCATGAAGTGTCCGAGCATCAAAGCGGGGTAGGTTGGGTCCGGACAGATGAGTTCAAGTGTGAGATCGAAAATGATGGCGAACCGGAAGCAAACGTCGACTGACGGAGTCCTTTGTCGTGGAGATCGAATTGATGGAGCGTAGCATAGACCTGGATGGAGTCTACTAGATTGAAGCAAGTGAGTCTTGCAGGGGTCGCTGGCGTCCGTCAGGGCTTTTGAGATTCCAGTCTTCCGCTGAAACAAGAAAGAAAAGAATTGGATGAGCAAAACGTAGTATAGTGTCCACTATATGGATATGATGGGGAGTAAAATGAGCTGAAAAGTGGTATCGGTGAGTCGAGAATAAAAGATTTAAAACCAGAGGGATAAAGTGGAAAAATTAGATGACTGCATGAAGAATTTCGCCCTCTGAAGTCAGCAAAGGGAATAGCCTGGAGTGAAGGAAATGTTAAGGATTGAGGAGGAACCAGTTTCGTTTCCAATCGGTCGTATAACAAAGAATTTTGTTGAAGAAGTACTTATGGGTCGCCTTTTTAAATTCGTACTGTGGTAGGAGCTTTAAGTCCGTGGGAAGAGCGTTGATGAAACTAGTGGTTTTGGAGAAGAGATAGATTTTTTAAATATGGTGGGGGTATGATTAGTTTGGATAGAAGAGTTGCTAGAACGTGTGGCGTAATGGTTACTCGAGTGAACAAAGTTGGACAGTGGTAAGCAAACTGTGATCTTATGGATAAAAGAAATTACTCGAAGGTGACGTGTAGACCAAAGTGGTAAAAGATTTGCCAGGAGTAGGCGTTTCCGATAATTTTGGCATTGGTAGAAGACTCGCTTTAGAAATCTGGAGGATATCTGTTCGATGGTATACGAGGAGGCGAGAATGAGAGGACAGTAGAATTCGCTAGCGTGTGAAATGAGGGGCAGAACGTAGACCCTGCATAGCGTGAGTTGAAGAATTGGGTTGTTAGTCTTGAAACAGATCAGACGGGCCCTTTTGAAGAGTTTCGAAGTAGTGTGCGTAAGGTGTGGGGAAAAGTCTAGGGATTTTGAAAAATGAATATGTAGGTGTTTGGCCGAATCTATTAGTTCTATATCGAGGGGATAATTTGCAACCGGGATAGAGCAGAATGGGTCAGAGGAGAGTTTCATTAGATGAGTCTTGGTGGGATTTAGTTTGAGACCAATTCTGCTGAGCTGCGAGTGGAGCGAGGATAAGAGCTCCGATATAAGGTGTAAGGAGGAGTAGGATGCTGTGGGGTTACTGAATACGATGACTATTTCATCCGCATATTTGAACGGCTTGAAAAGGTTGTCTTCAACCTGTATTTGCGGGAGCTTAGTGTTGAAGAGAATAGGACCAAATACGGAGCCCTGGGAAACACCGGATCGGATAAGGGCTGGCCTCGAGTGACTATTGCCGATTTTTACAGTCGCGCATCGGTTTCGGAGATAGTAACTGATAAGATTGATGACGTTTCCGCAAATACCGCTTCTCAGTAAGGCGGATTCAATTGCTGAAAATAACAGCGAGTCAAAAGCCTTGGATATATCCAGGAAGAGGAGAGTGCACTCATGACCTTTAGAGAAGGAGGAGTAGCAATGATTGAGAACACTAACTAAGTTAGTGGAAGAAGAGCGGTCATTCAAGAAACCATGTTGATCATCGAAGAGATAGAACTTTTCCTGAGACTTAATGAAGAGGAATATTAGGTTGTACAAGACCCTGTCGAAGATTTTGGTGAAAGAAGGGACGATATTAATGGGGCGGAGATCTTTATATGAGGAGATCGACGACGTGCCATTTTTCGGATAGGAGAAATCGTCGAGATAAGCCAGTCCGGGGGAAGATAGGAAGTTTCGAGACAATGGTTAATAGCATCAGCAATCAGAGGGAAGTCATTCCAGCCAAGAAGTGTAATCATGCTGACCAAGACACCATACTGACAAAATTGGTATTTAGATTTAATGTCTTTAATAACTTGGGCAACAGAAGCCGGTGAGACGTTGAACCAGCGTAGGTTCTCGGAGTCTCCGTTGTCTAACATCTCAGCAGGCGGAGTGAGAGTGGAAAAGGAGTCGAGGAGGTAAGTCAAATAATCGTCGGCGAAGCAGGAATCGTTTGACTGAGAGAAGTTAATATACGACGTTTTAGGCTTTTGCAGCAATTGTTGTTTGATGATAGCAAACTTTGTCCGCGAGTTAGGATCTGAGCGGATGCATCTTTCGATGTGGAGCGCTTGTTTGTTGATAACCTGTTTAATGTGCCCAATGATACGTCTCAATGCTAGGGCGCGAGCAAGTGACGATGTGCGTAGTCGAGAGCTGCGTGCGAGGTTGTCGCGTGACTTTAACAGAGTGTTCAACTTATTCGTCACGTGTATGTTTTGAATAGAGGTGGCTGAATTAAAGTGGAAGGATAGGATTTTATGGACTTCGGAAAAGCATGAGGAGAGATTGTTTGGAAGAAAGAAGTCCCTGCAGTTAACGGCGTCACAGAGTCGGCGGAACTATTCCCAGCTGGTGAATCGCCTGAATGATTGGGTGTCTTCTCTAGGGGTAAAGGAATAAGAGAGAAATGAAGAAGGATACCTGACAGTGATCAAGATTAGGGAAGATCTCCAAAGAATGAAGGTCAGTCACCTCTTTGTTGGAGAGGACACATTCCAGTTGGTTGTTCCCTCGGTTAGGAAAGTGCACGAATTGGTTTAACAGGTTGTTCGCGAAGAGTCAAAGCAGTGGGTGACTTTCGGAGGTTAGATTTTGCCAGTTAACCATGAGGAGGTTGAGGTCACTCACCACAACGTACCGATCGGAGTGCTGAGAGAAAAAAGTGGATAGAAGACAACACAGGTAGACATGGTTTGGTTATGGATTTGTTGCTGAAACGAGTAAAAATTCCAATCCTTGAGAGTTCGATGTCGACATACGTTTGGGCATGAGAAGGAATCGGACATAGGCAGCTAGCCCGCCCCCAAGACCGACAGCTCTATCGCTACGAAGGAACGTGTAACCGTGAATGTGGAAAAGGTCATCACAGTGGATGGATGGGAACAGCCAAGTTTCAACAAGAAAGCATATGTCTAGCTCGTTAAAGGATAGAAATGCTCGTAGTTGATTAATTTTGGCGTAAGTGATCTGCAATTGATGGGAATTGCTGAGAGTGCTCTGTGGGAGGGATGGTTAGATCGGGGAGATGAATCGTGCGGGGGCTTACCGCTGGCGGGCGGGGCGAGATCGAGGGCTGATGAGGGTGACTGACCGCTCGTTAACGAGGATGGAGTGGTCAGCGTCGACCTGGATCTCTTTTGTCTCACGTTTTTCGGGTGGGTGAGGTAATTGGAGGATTTAAAAGCAAGAGGAAGGCGAGATATCTGGGCTCGAGGGGGCGCTCTGAAGCGGTGATGATGGGTTGAGAGGGGACAGAAACTGATCATGGGCTGAGACACAACAGTCCTGGGTGGGATCGATGAGGGTTTCGGTACAGGGAGTTGAAGTTGATGGGGCTGGGTAGATATTCCGTTTGGCCTTAGGCGCCTTACGTTTATTCTGTTTCTGAGCCATAGCATCCGTCGAAAAAGTAATATGTCGTGGGGATTTGGACCTGGCAGACGAACTTGGGAGAGAGGTTGCGTTATTTGGAGGATTTGCGCGGCGTGGTCGGCCGCAAAGTCGTGGTAAATCTTGAGACTTTGTGGAGGGAGTGGTTGTGGAGTAAGGACTATAGGTGAAAGGAAGGCCTTCAAATCGGGAGGATATCAGCAGGGGTGGACTGGAGGAAGGGGCGCCGCCGAGGATTCTCCCGTGAAGAGAGTGGATTTTCTTTGGATTGCTCCAGCCCGGAAAGGTGTGATTAGCTACAGGAGGGGGAGTGGTGTCCGGTTGAGGGGTCTGGGCTTTCTCTAAAGTCCTTTGTATTAGCGTGTAGTCACGCTTTAGTTTGACTTTCCTGGATGATAAAAGGGGCGATTACAGTTTGAGGTGACGAAGCTCACCTTCAGGCAGTCTTTTGTGCGAGGAGAGAATAAAGGCGTGTCCTGTTCCCGAAGAGATCTCTTTAAGATTGCTAAATTGATCCCCTATTCGACTGATGAGATCTGAGGACAGATCGTCCTTTGCGAGAGGGGGAGCGAGGAAACCATAAAATGAGGTTTCTCTTGTTGTGATTTCGTAGAGCAACCTCCCTAGCAACACCATTCAAAAACATATCAGCTTCACGTAATAGATGAGGATGTACGGTGGTGATTGAAAAGTTGCCAGTCAGTGCTCCAAGTAGTCCTGTGACATCCGCCATTTGCTGCTGGAGGTCAGTAAGTTTGGAGATAAGTTTTTGAGTGAGGAACGAGGAGATGGGGGTGATGATGAAATCTGGTTCATGGTGGAGTGAGATAGAACAGCAGATATTGCGTAGATTACGATAAAAATAGGAAAAGAACGGGTATTAATGAGAGAAAAAGAATGGGTATTAAAATGTCAATAATAAACGGAAAAATCGGGTGAGCAAGGAATAAATCCTTGTTAGCCGAAGGTAAATTCCAAAAAAATGTGTAAGGAAATTTCAGACGGATCCTAGAGATGAAATCAGGCAAGAAACGGGAAAATCGGGTGAGCTAGGAATAAATCCTTGATAACTGCAGGCAAATTCCAAAAAATGTGTAAGTAAATTCCCGGTGGATCCTAGAGATGAAATCAGACAAGAAATCCCGATATCCTTCAAAATTAGAGAATTGTTGGAAACCACAAGCACGCCTTCTCCGGTCGTTGCGTTCTACTGTAGGGGCCCTTTGGTCACTACCATAAGGGGTTCTCTTGGTTGCCAGGCCCGGAAAATCCATATATGCGGAATGATCATCTATCTTGGAACACTTAAGTTCCTCTGAACTATCTCTTAAGCTACAATCCTTAAGTCCACTAGCCAACTGCTCTGTATCCTCAGTATTTAATAAACCAGACATTATATTATTAAATTACTTGCAATTTATATATTATATTAAATAAGTAAGCTTACCCGGATACGCTGATATCCACAGGATACTGAATCGGAATGATTGAGACCTTAAAACAAATATTTACGTTAAATACCCAAAGCAAATTTGTGGTTCTTTTCGCTGATAATTAAAAAGAACAAATCGACAAGAAGATTATAATGTTTTATTCACAAAGAGTCGGAGATGGAACCACGCAGTGTCCCGCTTGTGCAATTCAGAAACTCAGATCAAAAACTCTCTCATTTTCCTTCGACAAGACAAGTCCAAAACTTCGACAATATGAACAAAAGAACTTCCAAAAAAATTACAATATTTTTTCAAAAATTACAATATTGTTTTACGAAACCAGCGATAACATCAAATGTCCAAAAATAAAATTGATTTATTTTTATATGAGGAGTTAATTGGTGTCCAATAATTAAATTAACCTCTACATACACCCTCATGTTTAAGATGATTAACCATACATGATGTAGTCTTCATTCTTCGGTTTCTTGATGACTCTTCCAGACCGAGTTTCAACAAGTTGTGCTGGTACTTCACCAGATTTCATATTCATATCGCATTGTTCTTTATTCTCAGTTGTCTTGGTTTTAATCTTTACTTCTTTACCATATTTATTCGACTCTTCGTTTTTCTCACCAATTTCTGAGTCACATCTCGCCTCAACTTCTGGGTACTTCGGTGAATACTGTTCCTCAGTCTCCTCCTCCGTCCAAATAAACTGTGGAATACAGCGATCCAGTGTTACACATTCTACAGTGCCATTTACTTCTATAAATGCATTTTTCTCAGTCATATGATTGACTTTTAATGGCCCCTTATAGAATGGAGTCAGACAATTCTGTCTGTTTTCGTTAGTTATGTATACATGCGATGCCAGCTTTAAATCTGAAGATACATAGCATTTGGACTTTGGACTTCTAGTTTTGGTTGGAGCTAAACGACTCATTTTATCTCTCAATGCTCCAACAAACCAATCTACTGAACTAGAGGCCCAATCGAGACAACTTGGAGCTTCTATTAGAAGATCTCCAGGTAACCTCAATGGCTCTCCATAAACAAGTTCTGCTATGGATGTTCCTAACTGAACTCTGTATCTGTTTCGCATTGCCAACAAAACTATGGGCAAATCATGTATCCAACTGGATCCACCGGTGCAGCGTAATGCAGCCTTCAGCTCCCTGTGCAGTCTCTCAACCATCCCATTAGCTCTGGGATTATAAACACATGTGTGTCTTACTTCTATCCCCATTGTATTCAATGATCTGATAAACAGTTCAGACATAAACTGACTACCACGATCAGTAGTTACCCTTACCGGTACACCATATCGCGACACCCAATTATGCAAGAACATAAGTAAGACCTCTTGAGCTGTCATGTCCTTCAGGATTGCTACCTCAAACTGACGACTGAACCGATCGACCATCGTGAGTAAATACTTTTGGCCGGAAATCTCAGGCATTTCTACTATATCAATATGAACATGCATAAAACGACCCGCTGGTATACCAATCTTTTTAATTTCAGTTTTGGTATGACGCCAAACTTTACAAGTTTGACACCGGGCACATGTCCTTACCCAAGCTCTTATGTCTTTAGACATTTTAGGCCATACATATCTATCAGTGACCATCCTGATAGTTGCCTTAATGCAAGGATGACTGAATTCATGTAGCTGCTGAATTACCTTATACCTTAATTCTAACGGTACATAATGTCTAGGTTGGCTCCTGGAGATTTCACATAATAACCACTTATCTCCAATCTTCCTGCGTGTATATGTAGGATTCTTTTCCAACACAGCTACTAAAGGATCAAGACCTTGTGCTTCCATCAATTGCTGGAAAAATTCATTCGAAGATACAATAGAGCATACGAGTGACTCTGAACGAATCATATCTTCATCTGATACGTCTGGTCTACTGAGAGTATCTGCCACCACATTATCTTTTCCTGAGATATGACTAATGGTAAAATCAAATTCTGCGAGTCGGGTTATTTGTGAATTCACCCGCCGAGAATAATTTAGCCTATTTGCTTTCCCAAGGATACTCAGCAACGGTTTATGATCAGTTAATATCATAAACTGATGTCCATCTAGGTAGTGCTCAAAATGCAACACTTCAGAATAAACTGCTAGTAACTCCTTTCCAAGCGTATCATATCGCTTCTCGCGATCTTGGAGTTTCCGACTATAGAATCCAATCGGCTTGACTATACCATTTTCCCGTTGATGTAACACTGCTCCTATGGCTACATCAGAAGCATCTGTGACCAGCTCAAACGGCTTAGTCCAATCCACAGGTGCTAATGTGGTTATTTGGCTTAACAGATCTTTGGCCCTCTGGAATTTTTCCTTGTCGTCTTGGCTAAAATTAATAGGCCAGGACTTCTTGATCGTGCTCCGTTCACGAACTAAATGTCGAGTTAGCGACCCCAAAATTCCAGCTAAACCTGGTATGAACCGACGATAGTAGCTAATCATGCCCAAAAATCTACGCAACTGGCGTACAGTTCTGGGTTCTGGCACATCCAGGATTGCTTGTACCTTGTCTTGCAAGGGCTTGATTCCATCCTTGGAAATGATGTTTCCAAGATATTTTACGGTAGAGCAACCAATCCTATTCTTTTCTGGTTTCACTACCAATCCATAATGTTCCAGCTTAGACAAAACGATGTCCAAATGCTCCCGGTGTACCTCCCTAGATTGACTATATATAATGACGTCATCTATATACACCCTAGCAAATGAACAGTCTTCAAGAACTTCCTCTGTCAGACGCTGGAATGTCTGACTTGCATTCTTCAACCCAAAAGGCATACATAAGAATTCATGCGATCCTCCTCCAGGGAATCGCACTGCTGTGAGCGGTATAGATTCTGCCTCCATAGGTACTTGATAGTACGCCTTCTGCAGATCTAACGTTGTATATACCTCATACCCCATTATATCCCTGAACAAAGTACTCTGGTTCGGTAGAGGATACGAATCGCCTTTCGTTACCGAATTCAATAGACGATAGTTACCACAAACTCTCCATTGACCTGGTTCAGGTTTGGGAACAACCACTATTGGAGATGCAAAGTTGGAATTTGAACGCCTACAAATTCCTTCTTCTCTCAACCGCTTAAATTCTTCAATAACAACCTGCTGCTTGTGTTGTGCTAACGGTTGAGACTTGGGCGAACAAGGTAGTGGCTCCACCAACTCGATTTGGTGTTCTATGCCTGTCTTTAAACCCTTGCGTTTAGCATTGAATGGCAGAAACACGCCAGGTGTTTCTCGATGACATTCGCGAAGTCATCGGCGACGACGGGTCTGGGTAGTCTCACTGACCTAACTACTGAGGTCCCAGTCTCAGCATAAGTCACTATCCCAGTGCTTTGTCCAATGGTCCTAGATTTGGGATCTAAAGCGAGATTAAAATGGAAAAAAAGTTCATCCCATTGATATTATCCATTATATCAGCGACCAGAAAATTCCACGTAAATGGAGATTTCTGCCCCAATGTCACTGACAATTTTTTAACTCCCTTAACCTCAATTGGACTTTCATTAGCAACCCATAGTTGGTAATCAAATGTGGGGCTATCAATTTCCACCACATCAGATCGAACTATGCTCACCTCTGCACCCGTGTCTATTAAGAAATTTAAGCCGCTAAGTTCATCTGTTATAACGAACTTATTGTTGCTATAACCAGCAACCTCTTTAAGATTACCTGCCAGCCGAAATCTAACAGATTTAAGGACTGTATTACCGCGCGTCTCTTCCATCGAAGCTTCCGAACCTAACTTCGATGATTTTAGTATGCCACGAATATGCATACCTTGGAGCCTTGCATGCGCAACCCCCCCTACGGCTCCTATTAGCGGGGGCTTCATTAGTTTTCCGGCAGCTTCGACCAGGCTACAGGAAGACTACTTCCTTTCCATCGGGGACCACCCAACTTTGGAAACGTGCATCCCCCTCCTGACATTTTCCAAACTCGGCGTATTTGCGATGCGATATGCACCACTCGCGTGGTCCTTGTACACTCTCACGCGATTCGCCTCTCCAATGCTTGGAATTTGAACGTTGACTCCGAGAATTTACCCTACTTCTGTTGGAACATTCCTTATTGTTTTTTATCCAACACACATCCCTGCGGAGGGTACTTAATTCATTCTCTATGGTCAGGAGTCTCTCTGAGAGATGTCTGATTTGCTGCTCCAGGCGTGAATCTGCGGTTACTGCATACACCTTAGGTTCCTTCTGACGATACACTTTGTCCAACCCTTTGAGCTTCTTGGGCCACTCTAGTTCCAATGTATCATATACATCCAAGGTGGCTCTTAGTCTAGCAGGCAATTCTGCTACAAATATACTATTTATAACTTCCTCAGATATATCAAGCCCGATGGATTTTGAAATAAGTCTGTCATAAAATTCAGATGGAAGTAGATTTCCCATCTTTTCCTGACGTAATAAGTCAGTCATCCGTTCAATCCTCTCGGGTTGATATCGTCCATGGAGTTCTTCTACTAGAAGCTCAAATGCATTTTCTGGTTCGTTCTCAGTAACAAAATTCCTGAGTCTAAACAGATTCTTTTTTAATGGCTCAGGTAAGCACCACCAGGCCGAGGCAAACCTTTCTATAGGGTCGGTCATCCGTTTTAGTTTAAAATAAAATTTTGCTTCTTCGACCCATTCAGAATGGTTGTCTGATCTATACATGGTGAGCTTAACATTGCTATCCATAGAATTGCGGCAAAAACGATCATCTACATCATATCTTTCCGCATAAAGGATCCTGGCGCGGTCGCCATTTTTTCAGAGGCCCTTTGGTCACTACCATAAGGGGGTCTCTTGGTTGCCAGGCCCGGAAAATACATATATGCGGAATGATCATCTATCTTGTAACACTTAAGTTCCTCTGAACTATCTCTTAAGCTACAACCCTTAAATCCACTAGCCAACTGCTCTGTATCCTCAGTATTTAATAAACCAGACATGATATTATTTAATTACTTGCAATTTATATATTATATTAAATAAGTAAGCTTACCCGGATACGCTGATATCCACAGGATACTGAATCGGAATGATTGACACCTTAAAACAAATATTTACGTTAAATACCCAAAGCAAATTTGTGGTTCTTTTCGCTGATAATTAAAAGAACAAATCGACAAGAAGATTACAATGTTTTATTCACAAAGATTCGGAGATGAAACCACGCAGTGTCCCGCTTGTGCAATTCAACAACTCAGTTCAAAAACTGTCCCATTTTCCTTCGACAAGACAAGTCCAAAACTTCGACAATATGAACAAAAGAACTTCCGAAAAAATTACAATATTTTTCAAAAATTACAATATTGTTTTACGAAACCAGCGATAACATCAAATGTCCAAAAATAAAAATTGATTTATTTTTAGAAAAAGGTCGGGTGGAACGCAATGACCAGAGAGAGCGTGCTTGCGGTTTTCAATATTTTTCTCTACTTTCGAAGGATATCGGGTTTTATTTTGTTTTTATTTTCAGATTCTCGGGATTTCTTGTCTGATTTCTTCTCCAGGATACTCCAGGAATCTACCTACACATTTTTTGGAATCTACCTTCAGTTATCAAGGATCTATTTCTAGCCCACCCGATTTTTCCGTTTATTTCTACATTTTAATACCTATTCTTTTTCGCTCATCAATACTCTTTCTTTTCCTCTCTTTTACCGTAATCAATATTAATTCTACTCTTCTATCTAACTCCATCATGAACCAACTTTCGTCGCCAGCCCCCATCTCCCCGTTCCTCACCCAAAAGATTATCTCCAATATTTCTGATCTCCAACAGCAAATGGCGGATATCACAGGATTACTTGGAGCACTGACTGGCAACCTTTCAGTCTCCTCCGTTCAGCCCCATTTGTTGCGTCAAGCGGATGCGTTTCTGAATGGGGTAGCCAGGGAGGTTGCCCTGCGAAATCACAACAAGCGAAACCTCTTTCTTTTGTCTCCGCGCTCCCCACTCTCAAAGGACGATCTGGCCTCAGATCTCATCAATCAAATAGGGGAAAACTTTAGCCACCTTAAAGAGATCTCCTCGGGAAAGGGTCGAGCCTTCATTCTCTCCTCGCACAAAAGACTGTCTGACGATGAGGTTCGTCATCTCAAATTACACTCGCCCATCTTAACATCCGGACAAGTCAAACTCAAACGAGACTACACTCTGCTACAGAGGACTCTAGAGAAAGCCCAAACTCACACACCGGACACCACCCCTCCTCCAGCTCATCACGCCTTTCCGGGCTGGAGCAATCCAAAGAAAAGCCGTTCAGTTCACGGCGGACTCCTTGGTGACGCACCTTCCTCCAGTCCACCCCTACTCACACCTTCCCGATTTGAAGGCCTTCCCCTCACCTTTAGCCCTTACTCCGCAACCAGTCCCCCCACACTATCTCAAGCTTTACCACGTCGTCGTGGCCGACCACGCCGCGCTAAGCCTCCTAATAACGCATCTTCTCTCCCAAACCCGTCCGCCAGGTCCACATCCCCTCGACAAGTTACCTTTGTGACAGATGCTATGACCCAGAAACCGAAAAAACGTAAGTCTACTGAGGCCAAGCAAAACTTCGACCCAGCCCCATCAACTTCATCTCCCCCTACTGAATCCATCATCGTCCCCACCCTGGACAGTTCCGCCTCAGCTCCTGATCTTTCTCCGTCCCTGATCGCCCCCTCAACGCACCTTCCGAGTGCCCCCTCGAACCCAGATATCTCGCCCCCCTTTTGCTTTCAAACCATACAACTGCCTCACCCACCTGATAAACGCGGGACAACAGAAATCCAAATCGACGCTGACCACTCTATCCTTGTCAACGAGCGGTCTGTCACCCTCATCAGCCCTAGATCTCGCTCCACCCGCCAGCGGAAAGCCCCCGCACGCTTCTCCTCCCCAATCTAACCATCCCTCTCTCAAAGCGCTCTCAGCAATCCTCATCAACTGCAGGACACTTACGCCTAAAATTAATCAACTACGAGCCTTTCTGTCCTCTAACGAGATTGACATATGCGTTCTTGTTGAGACTTGGCTGTCCCCTTCCATCCACTGTGATGATCTTTTCCTCATTCATGGATACACGTTCCTTCGTAGCGACAGAACTGTCGGTCGTGGAGGCGGACTAGCTGCCTATGTCCGATCCCTTCTTATGCCCAAACGCTTGTCGACATCGAACTCTCAAGGTTTGGAATTTTTTCTCGTTTCAGCTACAAATCCTTAACCAAAGCATATCTACCTGTGTTGTCTACAGACCCCCTAATATCTCACTCATCGACGACACTCGCGGGGCCCAACTCCTTTCCACTTTTTTCTCTTTACACTCTGATCGGTACGTCGTTGTGGGTGATCTCAACCTCCCCATGACTAACTGGCATAATCTAGCTTCCGAAAGTCACCCACTGCTTTGACTCTTCGCGGATAACCTGCTACACCAATTCGTGCATTTTCCTACCCGAGGGAACAACCAACTGGATTGTGTACTCTCCAATAACGAGGTGACCGATGTTCGCTCTCGGGAAATCTTCCCCAACCTTGATCACTGTCAGGTATCCTTCCTCTTACCTCTCTTATCCTTCACCCCTCGAGAAGACACCCAATCTTTCAGACGATTCACCAACTGGGAAGAGTTCCGCCGACTCTGTGACACAGTTAACTGGAGGGACCTCTTTCTCCCAAACAATCTCTCCTCGTGCTTTTCCGAAGTCCATAACATCCTATCCTCCCACTATAACTCCGCCACCTCTATTCAACAAGTATACTCGACGAATAAGTTGAACGCTCTGTTTAAGGCACGTGACAACCTCGCACGCAACTCTCGCCTACGCACATCGTCACTTGCTCGCGCCCTCGCTCTGAGACGCATTGATGGGCTCATTAAACAGGCTATCAACAAACAAGCGCTCCACATCGAAAAACGCATCCGCTCAGCTCCTAATCCCCGGGCAAAGTTCGCCATCATCAAACACCAATTGCTGCAAAAGCCCAAAACCTCGTTTATCAACTTCTCTCAGTCAGGCGACCTCTGCTTCGCCAATGATTATCTGACTCACCTTCTCGACTCCTTTTCCACTCCCACTCCACCTGTTGAGATGTTAGACAACGGAGACACCGAGAACCTACGCTGGTTCCATGTCTCTCCGGCTTCCGTCGCCCAAGCAATTAAAAACATTAAATCTAAACACCAATTTGATCAATATGGAGTCTCGGTCAGTATGATTGCCCTTCTAGGCTGGAACGTCTTCTCTCTGATTGCAGATGTTATTAATCATTGTCTCGAAACCACCTATCTTCCCCCGGACTGGCTCAATTCGACGATCTCTCCTATCCCTAAAAATGGCACTTCTTCGATCTCATCATTTAAAGATCTCCGCCCCATTACTATCGTCCCTTCTTTCACCAAAATCTTCGACAGGATCTTATACAACCTAATCTACCCCTCCATTAAGTCTCATGTAAACTTCTATCTCCTCGATGATCAACATGGCTTTCTGAATGGCCGCTCCTCTTCCACCAACTTAGTTAGTGTTCTCGATCATTGCTACTCCTCCTTCTCTAAAGGGCTCCAGTGCACCCTCCTATTCCTGGATATTTCCAAGGCTTTTGACTCGCTGTCATTTTCAGCAATCGAATCCGCCTTACTGAGAAGCGGTATCTGCGGCAACGTACTCAATCTTATTAGTTACTATCTCCGAAACCGATATGCGACAGTAAAAGTTGGCAGTAGTCACTCGAGGCCAGCCCATATCAGATCCGGTGTTCCCCAGGGCTCCGTACTTGGTCCCATTCTCTTCAACCTTACGCTCGCGCACATACAGGTTGATGACAACCTTTTCAAACTGTTCAAATATGCGGATGACATGGTTATCGTATTCAGCAACTCCAAAACATCCAACTCCTTATCCCTTATATCGGAGCTCCTATCCTCGCTCCACTCGCAGCTCAGCAGAATCGGCCTCAAACTAAATCCCACCAAAACTCGCATAATGAAACTCTCCTCTGATCCATTCTGCTCTATCCCGGTTGCCAACTACCCCCTTGATATAGAAATAATAGATTCGGCCAAACATCTTGGCATTCACTTCTCGAAATCCCTTGACTTCTCCCTACACCTTACACACACTACCTCCAAACTCTTCAAATGGGCCCGTCTGATCTGTTTTAAGACTAACAATCCCACTCTCCAACTCACGTTATTCAAGGTCTACGTTCTGCCCCTCATTTCCTACGCCAGCGAATTCTACTGTCCTCTAACCCTCGCCTCCTCCTATACTATTGAACAGATATCCTCCAGATTTCTAAAACGAGTCTTCCCGAAATGCCAAAACTATAGGGAACGCCTTCTTCTGGCAAACCTTCTTCCGCTTTGGTTCACCCGTCACCTTCGCGTCATTTCTTTTATCCACAAGATCACAACCTGCTTACCACTCTCCAATTTTGCCCACCCCAGTCACCACTATGCCACACGTTCTAGTAACTCTTCTATCCAAGCCTACCATACCCCCACCATATTTAAAAAAATCTATCTCTTCTCCAAAGCCACTAATGTCTTCAACGCTCTCCCCACAGACATAAAACTCCTACCCCAGCACGAATTCAAAAAGGCAGCCCATCAGTACTTCTTCAACAAATTTCTTTGTGATACGACCGATTGGAAACGAAACTGGTTCCTTCTCAATCCATAACATTTACTTCACCCCAGGCTATCTTCTTTACTAACTTCGTAGGGTTAAATCCATCAGGCAGCCATCTTCCACTCTACCTCTCTTGTCTTATTCTTTTCTTCTAGATTCACTAATACCACCTCTCAGCCCATTCCTAACCCCATTATATCCACGTTGCGGATACTCTACTACGTTTTTGCTCATCCAACTCTTTTCTTTCTTTCTTGTTTCAGCGGAGGACCGGAAACCCAACAGCCCTACCGATCCACCAACGGTTCGCTTCGGACTTCGACTCTCCCTGGTCTTCTTTTAATCACAATCACGTTCTACAGATGCCTGCGATCCTTGCAAGACTCGCTCGCCTCAATCCTGCCGACTCCATCAATTCATTCGTCACGACAATGGACTCCAACGGTCGACGTCTACCTCCGGGCCGCCATCTTTTCATCTTCATCTTTGTTTTCGATCTCACATTCACCTTGAAGATCTGATACTTCACGGACTATCTCCAATTGATCTTGTCTAGTCAAATGGAACTTCGCTTATATTTATTTTTCACCAGATTGAACTATCTTGATGTTAATGATAACTTTTCCCCTCCCCAATCCCTGCCCAACCCCTCCCCCTGCTATTAAATACTTTGCTAGTCACAATTCCACTCACCTCCACATATCCTACCCTTGATTTGCTATTTCAATGATTGGGCCAGTTGGCCTTTGATGCCAAATAAATGTATTATTATTATTATTATACATAAAATATAATATAATATAAAAACCCTATAAATCAAGTGTGCGAGCTTGAGTAAACACCAATCCCATTGTATTTAACCAGTCGTCGTACAACATAACAAAACTACCGCCAGCCGCAACGCACTGGTTAAATACAATGGGATTGGTGTTTACTTAAAGCTCGCAAACTTGATTTAAAGAATTGCTATCACCACCCGTGCAATCAATTATTGTTAAAATATAAAAACTCTTTTCAATGAGGCGGAAAAGATTTTCAGTTTCATGATTGATAACAGAGCCGCTGATAGCAATGGATTTCATTCTGCATTATTTAATTACCCAAAAATTTAGGATACAGGAGCTGCTCGAGTTCATAGCCAAAATCTGAAGAAAACATTTTGTCCCAATTGAAAGAAAGAGAGTTCATTAGCCTGCTATTGTGACAACAGATTTCTTCTGCTGCATAAAATGTCGCAATTTCAATTATCCTCGTAATTAGTAAAAAGCGGCAAGATAAGTGAACGAGGCCAACAAAGACCAAAGTTTTATAGTGAATAGGAAAACGTCGATTAAATTAATCTCAAACCGCCATACTCTGGAGTTCCACCACCTATATCATCCAGTCACTATTTGCCAGTTTATATTAAACAACTACTCTCTTCTGTGTGATGCATAATTTATCACGACGAACTGTGCTTCATTATGAAAAATGAATGTTATTGTACTCGTACAAGTAGAGGTCTGAATGAACTATTTGCGATTAGGATGTGTCGTTGCTTCTGCAGTGTTCAATTATGTTGTAAGCTCAGTCTAGGTTGAGGTCTCAGTAACACCTCCGAGATTAGAGAAAAAAGGTAATGGTCAGGGTACTTCTCTCGAATACGTTGACTATAACTTTATAATAAACAAAAAGTAAAAAGGGATTCATAGAGACATTAACTGCTCTCAGAATGTATCCATCTGGTACGACCGGAAGCTAAATGCCCCAATAGCAATCATTGTTGCCTATTGTGACTGTAATACTAAAACAATTCTATAAAATTCCTTGACTAGAGATCCCAGGCGACAGAGAACGAGTCACCTTCCGTCTAGATTTCAAAACGCATTATCCCTACAGCAGCTTTCCACTCAAAGTAAGGCAAACAAATTTGGATTAACTTCTCGATTTTAATATGCTTTTATTGTAATGTCTTCCTGTCAGGTATATTGCTGGTATACATTTATGTTACTGAGATACACGAGGTACAGCAAATAACTCGCATTACTTGGACAGCTTTTAAACTAGATTTATTCGCTCAGTTTTGTTTAGGTAATTAACGAGAGAACATAAAGAGGCAATTATGAGCCGACCTTTTCTAGCAAGCCGCTCTTTGATGTGCAATAACAGTTGAACACTGATGGTCTCGACAAGGAGAAAGTCTTAGAAGGTCAATTATATTTAGTGCTCACTAGACTAATGAAGCAACTGCGGTTGATGGCTAAAAAAGAAGAAGAGTAGGAACAAAAATGTCGTGATCGAACTTAATTGTTTAGGAAAAGCGTCATTCAAATAAGTCACTCCATGTTTTCGCTAAACAAGGAACGTTTGAACAATAGAAAATCTATTAGTCTAAACGAAAAAGTTAGTCCAGTAGAGGCCTAATTGACAAAGCTCATCCGGAATCCCTCTTGCAGGATACCCAGATCTCCGTTTATATAAATTTGTATTTATAGCTATATCCAGAAAAATTTAGGCGCGGTCTTACTCAATAAAAGTCCTATACAAAATGATGCATTTAATCATTATTCGATAAGAATTATCAATTTATAAATATTTTATTATTATTTATTTTATAATTATCTTATATTAGGTGTACGTAACGGGATTGTTATTGCAGAAAAGTCAAATTATTATTACATAATCAAGGAGCAGAATTATATAAGATGTGCGATAACTAGATTTATATGGTTTCCTTACTGTACAACTTTTCTAAAAGAACCCAAGAGTGCGAGCGGGATTTGAACGCACTAACTTCGGATCAATATATTTTGAATCCTAAATCAATTTAGACTGTCGACATTAGCTACACATCGAATAAATTTGCGATATACTACGCAGTTGTTTTGACTGCTTTGCTACGTCGGCCAATTCATTATTATTAAATGAGATCACTATGATCATTAAAAATATACTTAATCTTCAAATCATACTACCGCAAAATAATCACACAGTAGTGTTTCTGCTCCACATGATATGATCTGATGTTAATAAAGCAATGATTTCATATTATTTGGAACCCTATAAGCAACGTAAACTGGAATGACTCTAAGCGTAATTCACAAAGCGCAAATTCCAAAAACTATCTACACAAAAATCCCGCTCAGTTAAGAAGTCAGTTCTTGCAGCTAAGAGCATCATTTTAAAAATAGAGTTTAAGAAGTATATTAAACAACGGAAACTGAACGTTTAAAAATCATTCAAATCGTAGTTTTAGATAAACAGAAATGGGAGATTTAAAACTGTACTTCTTATGCTTTCACAATTTATTTAAATACATCACTTTTCTCAAACGACAAACAAACAACGCACATTCAATTTTAACACTGTATAATAAGACGGCAAAAATTGATTCAGTGCAACAATATCATACAAATGTCACAAGTAAAGACCAATTTTCGCACTTAATAACTATCATATAACTTTTATCATGGAGATTATACACCTCTGCATTGTAATTTCCTTATTACACTCTTCTCCTTTACTAACATTTGTCCTCGAATTTTTATGAATCTGAATCTATAATCATCAGTAGACATTTTTCTTAATCCAAAATCAGGCGATTCTGTCAAGCAATTACTCTGGACTCCAGCAGCATGTGGCCGAACTTTTCAGTTCTTAGCAGTTGTGTATGTGGATCTTTCTGCTTCCATTTCACGGTCACACTTATTACACAAAGCTGTCAACTTCTTCATAGGGTAGCTAGAGAAATTGCTTTACATAACCATAGTAAACAGAATCTATGTCTGGTCTCTGCGCTCACCGCCTTCTAATGGTTAACTGGCTTCATATACAATAGAACTGCAGGATGAAACTTTCATTACCCGAAAGATGTTTTCGTCAAAATTCCATGTGATTTTCTCCTAAAGACGCACAAAATGTTAAACAATGAAGAAATGGAAACTCTTGTAACTCGAACTCCCTTAGTATCTTCAGGAAAGGTAAAATAAGACGTGACAGCACATTATTGCAATGGGTAACTGATAAAATTACAATGATTCAGCCGTCGATCTCTACCCACTCTACTACCAAGATTACTGTTCCTGGCTGAACCAAATCCGACAAAAGACGTTCCAATATTTTTGGTATTCTTGGAGATGTTCTACTGACTGCTCATGCTTTTTTAATTCCCTCAAGCCTTTCAGAACCAAATCTCATTGTAAATTCCCTGGCTCCACCCTGTTTTAACGTCTTGGTCGACCCCGTCATTGACCAAAAATTTCAGACGTGACACTCATACCCGAGTTCTCTGATGCACTAGTACCTGTTCTTACAAAATATCGTGGCTTCTTTGGTGGATTCTAAATCACATTCAATAATAAACAAAGTATCTGGATTAGGCCCCACTGCGACAAAATGTAGCAGACCAGAGGCTGGACGAGCTCCAGACCCATCCCCTGTAACTGCTCTTTCTTTTAACCTTGTCCTTGCCCATCCCAATAGCTAAAACGCCTCTACAGCTCTGTTTTCGCCTTGCAGTGGCACTATCCCTTGACCTGCGTCGCTCTGTCTGTTCAGCATTTTCAAAACTTTTAACATACCCAAACCTCTACAAGTTGGATTAAGAAAGTTATGATTGTCGACTGACACGCTCCTCTTCAACAAGAGACCCACTACTACTGTCAGCCTACACACGCGCTTCGGTTGTCCTTGTAAGGCCCCTGTTTGCTTCATCTCACAGAACTAATCATTGCTCAAATGGCACCTTTTCTGATATTCCCATAAGCTGCACGGCTTCCTCTCCCTCTTTCTTCCAAAAAATCAAAAACAACGGGCATGTTCGTTCTTAAAACGAACTATACAAGTGCTTGCCGATTGCAACCTGGCTATCCCCCATCGTACACAGTGATGCTCTCTACCTTAAAAATGGTTATTCATTTCTTCAGTGTCAGAGTTGTTCGTCATGTTGGCGGGTTAGCCATATACTTCCGGTCCTCTGTTATTCCCAAGGGCCTGAATACCTCCACCGCTTTGAGACTTCAATTTCTTGCTTTCCAATTGATGATATTGGCTCAAATTCTACCTTCTGCGCAGATTATAATCATTTAATCGTCGATGACATCCACGGAGCCCAAATTTTACCCATTTTCTACACGGAACTGTTTGACAATTACATTGTTTTTGGTGACCTAAACCGCCATAACACCAACCGGATTAATTTAGCTTCGGAGAATCAACCGCAGCTGCGACTCATTGCCGTAAATGTGCTACACCATTTCGTACGATTCCCCATGCGTAGAAACAATGTACTTGATTGTATCCTCTCTACAAAATAGGTGATCAAATCTCCTTATCTCGATCACTGTCAAGTATCCCTTCTTTTGCTTCAAGGGAGATATTAATAACCTGACAATTTAATTAAATGAGATGCATTCAGTCTACATAGCCATGTCATGACATCGAGTGAAATAATAACAACGGGCAACATATCCTCCTCTTTCTCCAAGATCAATGACACATTATTTTCCTGCTGAGCCTCCGTCATTTCCATTCAACACGCACGGACTTCAAAAAGACTAACCAGACTTTTAAAGGCGCACGATAATCTGGCTCGGAATTTAAGACTTTGTCATTCGTGACAAGCCCGCACTTACATATTATGAGATTAATTACCTTAGTCTAGGATAAACAAGTCAGCAATTAGCGTCGAAAGGTGCATTCGATCGGCTTCCAAATCTGATCGTAAATACGCAATTATTAAGAATCCGTTGTTTTATAAATCAAATATTAACTTCACAGTCTCTGCTGACAACAATCATTTTACGATCTGTGTCTTATCTCCATTATTCCAGCGATAACTGAAGTCATTCACAGAATTCTTTATAAATAAATATACTCCATTAAATTAAGCACAAGTTTCTCTCTTTTGGATGATCAACATGGATTTGTGACTGGACGCTCTTCTTTCACTAATCCAGCTAATGTCCTTAATCACTGCCATTGTTCCATCTCTCAATGACTTACATACACTCTCCTCTTGCTTGATATTTCCAAGGCATTCTATATAATCTACTTCTCAACAAATAAGACAGATCAACGTCTGTAAAAATCAGCAATAGTCACTCAAAATAAACACATCTCTTCTGGCGATCCGCATGTGTCAGTACTCGGCCTTTCACTATTAAATCTAGCACATTCACCGATTTAGATTGTGGATAAAAATGTCACATTTTTTTAAAATATGCTAATGACATGGTAACGGCTTCTATTAGCCCTGCCACTCCGACTCTCTCGAATCACTTATCGCACAGCTGCTATCTTTACTGCAAAGCTTACCAACTTCATAAATATAATGATAATCGATTGCGTCAGACACATAGGTATCACATTAAATAATTCACTGTACTTCTAACTGCACATTAACCAAGTGACAAACTCTTCAAATTGGCTCGTTTAATATGCTTTAAGACTCACACTAAAGTTTATGTCCTACCTTTTACATTCTTCGCCAGCGAATTTTATTCTTCACTCAGGTTGACTTCCGCTTTTGCTCGAGAGCAGATTGTCTCCCATTTTCTGAGTTGGTTTTCCTCTTGAGTAGAAATATCGAGAGTGCCTCCATTCAAATCTCCTACTCGTATTACTTAGTCTCATAAGAGTTGTCTCCTTTGTACAAAGCCTCTACTGACACTGCCCTTATATATTACGCGTAATTGTAATTCGTCAATTTAATCCAACTATGCCCCAAACTTCTTTATAAAGTATACATTCTTCCATGGTCACAAGCGTTTTAAACATAATACACACGGAGATAACATTGTCACTTGATGAATTTAAGAAAGCGGCTAATCTAAACTTCTTCAGTAAATTCCTCAGAGATAACACTGATTGGAAGCGCAAAATATTTCTTTCGCACTCACAGTACACCTTCTCCTTAAAATGGAAACATCAGTTAAACTGGCTTTTTGACGCTGTGCTTTTGACGGCTATACCTTACCATGGGACTTACTCGCGCAGTTTTCTTGCAGTGGACTGATTTATAAGTACTTCAAAATTTAATGGCGCTTTCTATCTCAGTTTCTTCAACAGCTCATCACCCGACTGCGTAGGAGTTAATTTTACGTTTGCTGTCTTGTTTGCTCATCCCGTGGGTCATTGCACTGATAATGCGCATATGCCGAACGAAATGGACGTTAGGAAATCTGCTGAGAATCGAGATTCCGTCATTTGGCAAGAATCCATATTCGTCGATTTTATCCTACAGAAAGTATACGTTTTTAGTATCGACATGGGGCTCTACCGTAACATGCAGGCACTAATTTTCTTACTCATTTCGTACCAATCTACAAAATATTATTACGGATATACAATTGCTAATCAGTCTCACTCATTCATAAATAATCCTACTTATAATTTGTCAGTACAGATGAACGTTCTTGCCAAATTAACATGTATTATTGCATAACCTGTATATGAGCATCAAAGTAGTGTAGCTTATCAATGAAGAACGGAAATATATTGAATCGAAATATAAACATTGGCGCTCTGTTTTACAAGGTAATATTTTATAGAGATAATCTCTTGTATAAAATTTACGAAAAAATAAAAACATTCTTCATTTCCATTTTGAAATCTGAGCTTTTATACCATATGCATCAGGAACAAAATACAATATATGATCAAAATGTATATATTATGCATATTTTACAGTTGAACTGCAAAACGACTTTCGTTCAAATATTAACATAAAACAATTATTTATTGAAATAACAAAGATATTCAAATCATAATCATAGCGTCAAAAAATATTACAGATGCTTTTCGCACAACAATTTTAATGTAATAAAAAACATAAACAAAATTTTAACATGATCAATTGCAATAGTTTTAAAAGAGCAACAAAATGAATATCGTATATAGATTTTTAAATAATTAAATTTACCTGTTGTGCTACAGGATCAAGCATACGCTCGATAGTCTTTGTATGAAACGAGGACATCGTTATGCAACTTAGATTGCCATTTGAATTAGGCACTGTCCTGGATGGATTAACTTTAAGACAATAAAACGAATAAAATAATGTAACACATCTTGTACGTAAATTAGTTCGGATTTGAAAAAACTTATATCATTAAGTCACGTTTCATTTTCATTCCTTACCTGTTCAGAAATATGGCCCTGAATAACGCGTTTGTAATTATGTAGAGGTTAAATTAATTATCGGACAGAAATTAACCTCTCATATAAAAATAAATCAATTTTTATTTTTGGACATTTGATGTTATCGCTGGTTTCGTAAAAAAATATTGTAATTTTTGAAAAATATTGTAAAATTTTTTGAAAGTTCTTTTGTTCATATTGTCGAAGTTTTGGACTTGTCTTGTGAAAAGAGATGAGAGAGTTTTGATCTGAGTTTCTGAAGTGCATAAGCGGGACACTGCGTGGTTCCATCACAGATTACTTTGTGAATAAAAATTTCTAATCTTGTCGTCATTTTGTTGTTTTTAATTATCAGCGAAAAGAACCACAAATTTGCTTTGGGTAATTTAAGTGAATATTTATTTCAAGGTCTCATTTTTTCCAGTTCAGTAAATTTGTGGACATCAGTGTATCCGGGTAAGCTTACTTAATTAATATAATATATAAATTACAAGTAATTTAATAATATCATGTCTGGTTTATTAAATACTGAGGATACAGAGCAGTTGGCTAGCGGACTCAAGGATTGTAGCTTAAGAGATAGTTCAGAGGAACTTAAGTGTTCCAAGGTAGATGATCATTCCGCATATATGGATTTTCCGGGCCTGGCATCCAAGAGACCCCCTTTTGGTAGTGACCCAAGGGCCTCTACAAAAAATGGCGACCGCGCCAGGATCGTTTATGCGGGAAGATATGATGTAGATGATCGTTATTGCTACAATTCTATGGATAGCAATGTCAAGCTTAATATGTACAGACCAGACAACCATTCTGAATGGGTCGAAGAAGCAAAATTTTATTTTAAACTAAAACGGATGACCGACCCTATAGAAAGGTTTGCCTCGGCCTGGTGGTGCTTACCTGAGCCATTAAAAAAGAATCTGTTTAGACTCAGGAAATTTGTTACTGAGAACGAACCAGAAAATGCATTTGAGCTTCTAGTAGAAGAACTCCATGGACGATATCAACCCGAGAGGATTGAACGGATGACTGACTTATTACGTCAGAAAAAGATGGGAAATCTACTTCCATCTGAATTTTATGACAGACTAATTTCAAAATCCATCGGGCTTGATATATCTGAGGAAGTTATAAATAGTATATTTGTAGCAGAATTGCCTGCTAGACTAAGAGCCACCTTGGATGTATATGATACATTGGAACTAGAGTGGCCCAAGAAGCTCAAAGGGTTGGACAAAGTGTATCGTCAGATGGAACCTAAGGTGTATGCAGTAACCGCAGATTCACGCCTAGAGCAGCAACTCAGACATCTCTCAGAGAGACTCCTGACCATAGAGAATGAATTAAGTACCCTCCGCAGGGATTTGGGTTGGATAAAAATCAATAAGGAAACTTCCAACAGAAGTAGGGTAAATTCTCGGAGTCAACATTCAAATTCCAAGCATTGGAGAGGCGAATGGCGTGAGAGTGTACAAGGACCACGCGAGTGGTACATATCGCATCGCAAATATGCCGAGTTTGGAAAATGTCAGGAGGGGGATGCACATTTCCAAAGTTGGGTGGTCCACGATGGAAAGGAAGTAGTCTTCCTGTAGCCTGATCGAAGCTGTCGGAAAACTAATGAAACCCCGCTAATAGGAGCCGTAGGGGGGGTTGCGCATGCAAGGCTCTAAGGTATGCATATTCGTGGTGTAAACGCCCCGGCTTCAAGTAAATGCCATACGACGTTACAACCTCGGTTAAGGTGCTCCGAATAGAGATTAGTTACTGATATGGGGGGTCCTTAAGAGGACCTGGTAATGCGTTCGCTTGAAGTCTTCAGAGGTTGAAGATGTCCTAGTGCCTTGGGTGGACTCTGGTTGAGTTGTCGCTCCCGTGGTTGAGCTGTACTCACGATGTGGATGGCCTCCTGCAGGTTCTGCACTTAATTGGCTCGTCTCTCCGGTATACCGCAACAAGATGAGTCACGGATGTAGTTAGTTGTTGGTGAAACTATCAAATCACCAGCGTAGGTATTGACAGCCGACAGAAAGCACACGCGTGAAGCAGGTAGAATGCAAATGCCACAACTGACTTGCATGGTAAATTACCGTGCTTAAATAGCATGCAATATGTTTACTTGCACACTATTGGTTAAACGTGGTTAAACGTGGTTAAACGGCAATTTTGCTTTTTTTCATTGGTGCAACGTAAATAAATTTGAATTTAATTTACGCAATATGTCGGCGATTGATTTTGTCGTTACAACACTTTCCTCTCTGAAAAAAAAGAAAAAATATTCCTCTCTGCGAGGCTAGATAAGAAATGCATGACAGAGTTCGAACCAAGTTAAGGAAAAATGATGAACCATAAGTGCTGGGCTTAAATATGCTTGTTGGTTGCTTCAACAATGATATGATGCTAGGTAACCACTAGGAATTGCAACACAAATTGTTAGCTCTAGTGGACGGTCATAGCACGTGAGGCAAAATAGAGCAGTGTAAGTTTTTGGAGCCGCAGCGTGAAGATTTCGAGGTAAATCGCCTCTGAATTTGCCAGGTTTAAGTTAAAACCTAAGCAGGTTGGATCGTTGTCAATGTGTTTGTATACGACCAAAGGAGCTAGAGTGCTCGACGTTGTGGTCATGACATTTGTAGAGTGGTCTTTGTGAAATAGATAAAGTTGAGATGTGCATTGAAAGTGGTCTGTACCATGATATGAAGCTGATCACTACTTAGTGTTGCTACACGAAAGCGTTAGTTCTAAGTAGCTGGTCATACCAAAATAGGCAGTGTAATGTCATGTGTGAGAAATACATTATAATGTAAAAATATATACATTAAAATCAAAGGTAACTGCATAAAAATATGTACATGAACATTGCCTCAGAGATGGCATAATACCAAAGAACTGTTCAAAATGCTACACAATTGTTAGCTAAGAACAGCTGGTTATGCCACGTGAGACAAATACTAATAATAACGAAAGGTTAAAAAAATTTTATAGTTAATGTTAATGTTTAAAAAAATTAATTACGCGTTATACAAAGCAGGTTATTGAGATTGTGGGCAGACGGAGCCTGAGACGTGTGTAGAAGGTTGAACGCTCTCAGGATCAGGTGGTTCGATAAACGGTTTTAACCCGTCTATGCTTACTGATGTCGGTGTAGCGCCTTGCATAATGATGAAGTATTTTGGCTGTCTGAGCAAAATCGGTTAAGGACCGCGATACTTGGGTTGTAGTGGTGCAACAGCATTATTGTTGCGAACGAGTACTCTCTTGCAGCTGTGGAGCTGTGGGTGAACGAAGACTGGACGAGGCGTGTGTCTCGGCTGCTGTTTGGACATGTTACCGAAATGAAGTCGAAGGCGGGTAGTTTCGTTTTGTGGGTCATCTTGTGCCGGTAGTAGACGTGGGAGCTGACTAGGCAGGCGTAGATCCATGCCATACAAGAGTTGAGACGCAGACGTTTTAATGGATTCACGAGTACGGGAACGCATGGCCAGCAGAACTAAAGGTAGTGCATTGACCCAGTTGCCATTAATGGACGAGGATGCTAAAGCTGCTTTGAGTTCCCTATGCATTCTCTCTACCATGCCATTAGCTTGGGGATGGTAGGCAGCCGTCTGGCGTAAGATGCATCCCATGTACCGCAAGGTGGTTTTGAAACGATCAGATGAGAAGCAAGTGCCTCTGTCCGTGATAACCTCATTGGGAACATCATAATTTGATATCCATGCAGAGATAAAACCGTTAGTTACTTCGTCTGCAGAAATGGTGCCAAGAGGTAATGCCGCAGGCCACCGTGTAAATCTATCGATCATAATTAGAAGGTAGCTGAAACCTTGAACCTTTGTCAGATGAACTATGTCGATGTGGATGATGGCTAGGCGAGAAGTAAACCGAAAATGTTGCAACTTAGAACGAGTGTGTCGTGTGATCTTGTTATTCTGACAAATTGCACACTCTGAGACCCATCGTTTAACATTCTGCCTAAGTCTGTGACCCCAGAAACGACCTGTAAGAAGTCGGACAGTCGCTTGGCTTCCTGGGTGAGAAATTGAGTGAATTGAACCGAAAACTTTTCTCTAAAGGCTGGTCGGCAGAACTGGCTTGTTGGGCTGTGTACCCGTGAAGTAAACAATTGGTAAGCCTTCCCACAGACGGCATATGAACTTGGTTGGGTGACGGGCTATTGATCTTTGAATTTGACTGTCACCGCGTTGTTCAGTTCGCAGGAGTGTTGGCGTAAGTGCAGGTTCACTGAGTGCCACGGAGTTGACAGTGAATGGTGACGGCGAAGGTGGTTGTAGAGAGACGTCTGGCCTGGACAGGGCATCTGTAATGAAGTTCTGTTTGCCCTTGACGTGAAAGACGTCAAATTGCCATTCGCTTAGGCGAGAAAGCTGTCTTTCCACTCTGGCAGGGTACTTGGCGATAGATGAAGTTGCGTTTTGAAGTGTGCTAACTAGTGGTGCATGATCTGTGAAAACAACAAATCTGCTACTGCCAATGATGCAGATAAAATGGCGCACTGCGTCGTGGATGGCGAGAAGTTCTCGGCCGAAAGTGTCGTACCTCGTTTCTACTGGTTTGAGAGTACTCGAGTAGAAACTGATAAGCTTCCGAACTCTGTAGATCTCTTGTTCCAAAGTGGCTCCAATAGCGAATTCAGAAGCATCTGTCGTGAGTAGAAATGGCTTTTCGAAATCTGGATGCGTTAGCATTGTGGCATTTGCTAACGAGTTGATGGTAAGTCGAAGTAATTCCTCGTCTTCGGATGACCAAGCAATGATGGAATTCTTGCTAAGTCCTTTTCGGTTCCGCAGGTGCCTGCACAAAGGATAAAGTTGTTTTGAAAGGCCTGGAAGGAACTTGCGATAATAGTTTAGTACTCCCAGGATTTTCTGCAAATCGCTCAAAGTCCTTGGTGACTTGATATTCTTGATTGAATTTGTCTTTGACGGCAACGGTTGAATACCTTGGGCCGTGATACGATGCCCTAAGAAGTCGACGGATGAAGTTGCAATCTGCGTCTTGTCACAGTTGATCTTGAGTCCGTGGTTGGATAAGCGTGAGAGGACATTTCGTAGATGTTTCGCATGAGATTCTAGATCTGGACTGAATACCATAATGTCATCTAGATATGACATACAATAAGCAGAGTCGTCGCGAAGTATGTTGTCTATGAATCTTTGAAATGTCTGAGTAGCACACTTGAGTCCAAAGGGCATGTAAAGATATTCAAAAAGGCCAAATGGAGTGATGACTGCAGTTTTCTCGATATCCTCTGGTGCTACCGGTATGTGATGGTACGCTTGTCTGAGGTCAATCACTGAGAAGAAATTGCTGCCGTTGAGTTTTTCAAGTAAAGTGTTGATATTTGGAATAGGATATGCATCAGATTTTGTCAATGAATTTAGCTTACGGTAGTCTCCACAGGCTCTGTACGATCCGTTTGATTTTGAGACTAAGTGCAGTGGTGACGCCCATGAACCTTTTGATGGTCTGATGATTCCCTCTTCCAAAAGCCTTGAGAATTCTTCTTGGGCAGCTTTCAGCTTAGCAGGAGCCAGTGGTCGCT